>JAUTBZ010178209.1:0-23200 GCA_032361785.1 Lepetodrilus galriftensis | reverse complement strand
TGCAGATTTTCAAATGACCACACTGACCCCCTATTAATTCGACCAATGAGACAATATACTTACTTGTTCGACTTTTCAAGAAGAATCTGTGGTTAGTGATTTCGTAAGGTGGTTAGTGATTTCGTAAGGTACGTAAAAAAGGCTACAATCATGCATATTTCACCTACACGCTTATCACCAAAATCAGTAAACTGGGTACGTCTATAAATAGAATTCACTGCACTTGCAGCGCCTATGAGCAGTAAATATAGACAATATACTTGTTGAACCTTTCCAGAAGAGTTTGTGGTTTATGGCCATATTGTTAGTTGATGATCAGTAGACATGTAACAGGGACAATCCTGTGCGGCTGTCTACCAGCTACTGTTATAGCAGAGACTGTACATCTGTGTATAGACAGCATGTCATTATGTTTCAGTGGTCTGTATCTCAGCACAGTACCTCCACTAATGTCTGTAATGTGCTACTGAAAGCGTCACACGCTGCATGGAGATTTATTGCAGTGCTTGCAGTTTATATGTCGCTGTGTCATTGTGTGTCACAGTGGGAAAGAATTTAATTCAAGAACGTTTTGTATTGTGTTCATGTTTAACCCTCTCCCTGCTGGGTTAGGTACGTGAACTGTTCTTTAGGGCTTCTCCAGTTGCCTTCAGCATGAAGAGAGTTAATGGGAATCTGCAGCAATATTTCAATTGTTAATGATGTATTATTTGAGAATTCTCTAGACCAGTCTAATAGTAATACCATAGTATTGATAAATTTATCATGCTGTGATGAAATACGAATCGATACAGTTGTCAAGTTATTTCATTGCTATTTTTAACCTACCATACCATACAGTATCATATTTATATCCTCATTCACAGAATACTGTTTAGTCATATTTGATATGTTATTACTTGTATATGGAAGCCATGAAGAAAAGCTTATTAATGTAATGGTGATACATGTATTTCAAATTGTAATATTTGAGAACTGGTATTTAAATTATAATATTGATAGAGCTGTCTTATGCGTTATGACATGAGCATTTCCGTGACCGATGTTTAACTACTGACGCATGCAATCATCTATCTTTGGATACATGTATAGGGAGAAATATGTAACATATTATATGTATATGATAATGGCACTTCAATTCATACATTACTAAACTAATTACCACATCCGGTTTCTGTCACCTTTAACTGCTCACCTGTCATGAAGCTACAAGTTTATAAGTAATACTTACCGTACATGCGTGAGAATACTGAACAATTACACAAATATGTACATGATATATGGGTTAATATGCTTGTCAGTGTTAAAGAATTCAGTCTATGTGAAACTAATGTGGTTTGTGTTCTGCTTGAAATAACCATAACTTTGCCTAGCTTTTTAACAATGGAATGTGTTGATTTTATATAAATTTTGAATGATGAAAATTTGAAAAATATTAGATATTTGCTATAAATACATAGATAATGATTTATGAACATCTCCCTGATTGTTAATTGTTTTTTTGTTTTGTTCACAGAGATTATGATTCACTTTCAAAGGAGAACATTTTCGAGAACAATCAACTGGTAAGTTATACAGATGTGCACGTATATTTGTACTGTATATTTTATCTTACTGTTTGGCCTTGTCCAGGCATGTAACTTCCAGAACAGAAAAGAACTTACATAAGGTACAAATAGAATGTATGGTATATCCAATAGGCATAGGGGTTAACATGATTAGACATAATAATATAAATACTGAGGGTGGGGTGGCATTACAGCATGTTGAGCTAATTGATGTGAAAATAATGCAATGTTATCTTAGCATGAAAACTAAAATATAGATTTATTTCACTAAAATTGTACCTCCATTCTGTTAACAATACAAAGCTATACAGCCTAAATAGATGATAATAAAACCTGCAATATATCTGTAGTATTGATTGTTCTCACCAGCCTGAGTTGCATTCACAGTCATTCACAGCTCCGATATAAACAGCTGTGCACAGATAGCTATCGATTGTTTTCTGAATGTCTCTGGGAAATTGAGTTTCATCATTAACTAATCCAGCAGTTAACTCGATATATTCTTTGATTATTCTTAGAATTACAAATTTGTGTTATATGTCGTAAGAATTTTAATTATTTATTTTAGATAATTTATAATGAGGTTAAATCCTGACTGTTGTTTACTCATCGTGAATGATGGTAGAGACTTGTTGAAATTAATGTCAATAACATGAATGTAGCGACTTGGTGTACCACAAACTGAGCTCTAGTCCATTAATCTAACTATACATCAGTTAGTATCCGCAGTAGATTTATGTTGATTTGTTGATTAATTAGGTAGAGTAAGTTCACAGGTTCATGATGAAAGAGACTGCCCAAGGGTGTTCGCCACTTGTTGACATCAAGAAAAACATGCATGTTAACCTGCTCTAGCCCACTCTTCCTGCATCTCGAGGCGAATATATGACCGACTTTCATACCTCCCATGTTGGTTAATAATGATTTTCGGCATTTATAGGTGAAAGATTCCTGCTGTGACGTAAAACAATTAATCACTGACTTTTACACCTGAAAAATATGGAATATGAATTTACAATTGTTCAAAGTTGTATTTTAGGTTACTGTAGCCATTTTAGATGCCATTGCTTCCAGAACAGAATAATTTGAAAATGTTCAATCCAATACTGATGCTGATTCTTATGACTGATTGGTGACCAATTTTGTCAATTCTATGAACATTATTTCTCTCTGCATCTATTGTACCATAATAATAATTTGGAATATAACAAATTGCAAAACTATTTGAGTTGAACATGAGTTTGTACTCAAAAAAAGGGGCCAGATCTTGGGATAAGAATTATTCCTGGAAATGATTTGTGTATATTTTTAAATTGACATGACTAAAATTCTTAGTAAGTATATTTCCTCTTTTTTTTTAGGCATTTGAGGTTGCCGACCATGAACTGGGTATTGCCGCGCTGCTGGAGGCGCAGGATATGGTGGACATCCGTGTTCCAGACAGGCTCAGCGTGGTCACATACGTCTCCCAGTACTACAACTACTTCAGGGATGCCCCGCAATGTACGCGCCAAACATTTGCTGCGTTGACTTTAATTATTATGTCTGTACTCTCTTCCTTGGTTGATCAGTACTAGCAAGTACTAGCAGGTTTACTGCAACTTTCAGCTCTATGGGTGTTGCAGGTTTCATTTTGCCATAAAGTGATTACGGTAGCCATGATGTTTGCAAAATAAGCAGTTCTAAATCCCAATTAACCCTCTCCCTGCTGAAGGCAACTTGTTGCCCAGTAATGCAGAAATAGAACACTTTGATTTTATTCAGCAGGGAGAAGGTTAAGCAACACCAGTAACAAAAACAATAATACTTTCATAGCCAAGTTTCATTCCAAAATCAAATCCCCAAATGCAGTGAGAGAGCGTGAAGGTATCTGGCAGACAGTGTCACAGTGATGTCTGTTTTCTCCACAGTGGGAGGTCCTGGTATTATGGCCAAGCAGACGGCTGTCACTTCCAACAAGAGATCGCCGGCGGTACAGCCATCTCCTGGTCCAGAGATGAAGCGATTCGCTCCCGCCAATGCGAAGAATGTAAGGAATATAAGAGATTTTAATATGGACTCATAAATTGCCTATGACGTATGAATTCCTTATATTAGCATCGAATATGAACTCGCATTACCTATGAGGTATTAATTTGATACGTATATCTATTAATTGTATTCACTAAGTATAGTCTAAAGGATAGCGTTTCTCTCCGCTCAGAAAGATAAATGAATACTACTTTGATGGCCACCCGTTAAGTCTTCATCTTTTGGATTAGCTCATTGATCTGTAAAAACTACAATTTATTATTAATTAAACTTATGGAAATTTGTAGGCTTCATTGTATTAATTTTCCTGATCAAATTTAACAATGCCAAAATAGACCAATTCCATCCCTTGCTAGCAATGCAATATACAGTATGACTGTATTTTAACTGCTGTATTTTACACACTGTATTTTAACATTATATTTTAACTGCTGTATTTTACCCACTGTATTTTAACATTATATTTTAACTGCTGTGTTTCCAGACGCCGCCTAAGACGAGTACTCTGGGAGACAAGTGCGTCATCTGCCTGAACAAAGTGTACCTACTGGAGAGACACATAGAGAATGGAAAGCTCTACCATCGCTCCTGTTTCCGACACAGTGACCTCTCTCCCACTACCAAGGTCTTCAAGAACTCTCCAGCGACGTCTGATGACTTCGTCAGTCGCGCCAAGGTACGCAAGACTGATGATAACCCCTCCTGGGCCAAGTCGAACGGTCTGAAACATGGAGACACTCCACACATTGACAAGAAGGAACTGAAGTCGAATTCAGAAATCTCCAGCAAGCAGCCTGCCAAACCAGATCCTTTGTTAGAAAGGTTGAAAATCAGAATGGAAGAAGATAGAAAGAAGGAAGAAGCAGTCAGTTATAAACAGAACAAGCGACCACTGATATTCCAAACAAAAGTGCCTGAAGAGGTCAAAAAGTCAGAAACCCCAAATCCAACTTTCAATGCAAAGAAGTTAGAACTTTCAAAAGTTAACAATGGAGGTGTTAAATTAGATGTGAAAGAGTCGGAACAAAAGACGGGATTTATTCATTCTCGGGTAAATCTAGTAAAACGAAAGGAGCCAGAGATAGATTCTAAGACTCCTTTGACAAGAAGTGATAAAGAGAAGACAACATTTGAGAAAATGGACACATCGGAACCATACAGTCATAAACTGAAACATGTCTCTCCAACCCCTGCCAGGAGAAATCTCAACACAGACAATGATAAAAATACGAAATCACGTCCGGATAAACTGAAGATTAGTCCTGTGTTTGGTAAGAAATTGAATCAAGATAAATCTGAGAAAATGGTCAGTCCCCCTGGGTCACCTCCTCCACCCCTCCCGTCATCCCAACCCCCGGGGAAACTCGCCACCAAGAAGTTCTCTCCCCTGGACGAGTCTGCTCCCGCTGTTCCGTCTTCCTTGCCTCCGTCTCTCCATAAAACCAGTCACACTTCCGCAAATATCTCCACAACTAACACATCAATAACATCTCATACAAAGACAACTCAGAAATTGGGCATTTTGAAAACTACAACTATTTCCAGTATCAGCACATCTGCTTCTGGTCCAAGTCTGCAAAGTAACACAACTACGAGCAGCATCTTGAAGCATACATCAGTGACTGCTCATCCAGTTCCGAGGACTCAAACCAGCAGTATCCTGAAACCATCATCTGGGTCCAAGACCACAACCACTAGCAGCATCCTGAAGAACACCTCTGCAGCTGCTGCTCCAGCCAAGCCATCACGGCTGTCTCTGATAGAGAGCACCACAGCAGGCCGTGCTGACAGCACCATGGACGTGGACCAGGCCCTCGACAGAGCCTCACATCACCGTCCAGGCACTGAGCCTGTAGCTGTCCTAGTGGTACCCAGAGACAAGAGTCCACAACACGACAAGAAGGTTCTCGGAGGACTGCTCACCAGTCTGGCTAACGTCAGGAAGAGCAGTGTCACATCTCCTACAGAACCTACCCCAGACAGTCAGTTTCCTGTTGAGAAACCTAAAAGTAACGTCAAGACAGATTCAACCGTGAAAACTTCCAAAGCTGAAGATGTTGCTTCGAAATCAACTGTTCGACAAAGTGTTCTACGGACAAAAGTTGAGAGTGGTGTTTCTAAAGGAAAGGAGGTTGATACTGATAAGAAAGGCAAGGAGACATCTTTGTCTATTTTAGATAAACTTGCTGCCCTTAGGAAAGACAAACAGGATGACAAGGAGAGCAAGTATAAAAAAGATGGACTACATTCATCTGACATTACAATGAACAAATCTAAACCAAGTGCAATATTTGATAAGTCTTCCAGTGGATCGGACTCGAGAGATGGGAAGTCCAAGGTGGATAGGCCAGTGTCGAGATTGGAAGAGAAAGGAGGTAGATTTAAGAAGGATGTGGGTGGAAAGGACCAGAGGGCAAATGGGAACATTGAGCTGCCGGACAGTGGTGTTTCTAGCAATAAAAGTAAAGACGACGACGTTCCTTCTTGGAAAAAGGAACAGAATCAGAACAAAGTTGGACAGAGTGAGAGGAATGGATCTGCCTTGCTGCGGGACAGCAAGTTGGAAAGTAGTGTCCACGGATCTGAAACCTCAGCTCACACGCCTGCCAGGAAGCAAGGACTGCATAATACAGAGTCTGATACGCATAAGTCATCAACCTCATCTAACTTGCTGCCGGACAGCAAACCTGCACCTCAACCTGTCTCCGACGACGATTCGCCAGCCTGGATGAAGGCTTTAGAGAAACGAAAAGCAGAAAAGTCTCAACCCAAATCTCGACCTCAGTCAGTGGGTGTCCTGGAGGAAAGTTCATCTGGGAGACAGAGCAAACCTGAATCAAAAGTAAATCTCCCAGAGAGGAGAGGTAATCAAACGGAAGATAGACCTTCCCCAAAAGCCAGGCCCAAATCAGCTTTCATTCTGACCACTGAATCAGAATCTAAACCATCTTGGCAAATAGAAGCTGAGAGAAGAATGTCTCATAACAAAGAATTTGTTGATCCTGAGAAAGTTAAACCTGAAGCCAAGCCAAGAGGTGCTCCTGTAAAGAAGCCTAGAAGAATATTTGCTCCCAGTTCACCGACATCTTCTGATCCTAGTCAAGAAATCTTTCCAGAACTTCCTCCAAGTCGCCCACCAGAACTTCCTCCAAGTCGCCCACCAGAACGGCCTGCAGAACGTGCTCCACAACTTCCTCCAAGTCGTCCACCAGAGCGGCCTCCAAGCCGACCTCCCCCTCCAGCACCAGTCCAGGGTTCACCTCCGACTCCGGACATCAGAACAAAGGTATCCGTGAAGCCGCCCAGTCCCACGCCAGTCGTTCCTGTGCGACAGCTCAAGAAGATCTCCTTGGAAACGAACTTCGACTTCAAATCCAAATCCACCGAAGAACCGAAGAATGAACCTCCATCTCCTCTGAGAACGCCACCTATTAGACCCCCGCCACCAAAGGGAGGTAATCTGAAGGTAGGTAACAACCTCTGGTGTATGTTTACTGGGAAATTGTTCAAATTTGAACATGTCTGACCTCTGTATTTTTAAACAATGTCCAACCTCTGTATATTGATAGCATTCATTACTGAAACATTATTAAATGGTCTGGATATTCAAAGCTATTTTATCTTCTGGAATGTATGAAGCAATGCCTAAGATTCAGCCACTACTGCCATTCATTGCAATAATATTTAAGAAATTTAAACAACCATTAAACAATATTATATCCTACAAATAAGTACATTGGAATAGAAGTATAAGAAACTAGATTGTCCTATTGCCATAATGCAATGACACATTTATTTTTAATTTTGTTACATTTTTCGCAATTGTTACATTTTTTCGTTACATCATTGCCATGTCTTCAGATTTGTAGCGATATCATTTACAGATCCAGAATGACAGTCCCAGTCTCTCGTCGCCACAAGTCATCCAACGCCAGCTCAACGACATCGACACCAAGCTGACGGAACTGGAACTGAGAGGACGGCAGCTGGAGGACTCCATTAGGAATGGTAAATATCGCCATGTCAACGCCGGCATCTCCCTGCCACGGTTACACCCCTCGTTACTGTTGTTCCCCTGTTGATGTGATTACAGTTACCCTGGTTACCCAGACCCTTTCCCGCCAGACACTATATTAGGCTCGCTCCATGTTAACTTTGGTGGCTGTGCGATATGCTGTTATGTTAGTAATCAGGATCCTGTCGTGTATTTATATCCTAATGTACATTCTCAAGACAACATGTCAGCAACCAGTATGCAGAAGTGCTTAAAGTTTTCTTTTAATTTTCAATTCTATTTTAGAATATTGCAAAATTGCTTTTATGTTGATAATATTCATTCTGGTAGATTTTTCTACCAACTTGATTAAAGTTCTAACCTAGTCGAGGATAGTTGCTGTAAAATGGTATGATTTTTAATGGATTTTTATGCATGGTGAAGTAGAGTTGTAGCATCATGCATTTATATACACCGTACTGGATGTACATTAACTTTATGACTTTGTGTAATATCAGATTAAACTTATATAATAAATCGTCCCACTAATTACTATTAGCAGTCATTGCTGTTGCAAATGATAAAACTAACTGGTATAATAAATTTCTGAAGAATATGCGAAATTATTTATATTATTTTCAGTTATTTTATATAAAAGCAATAGCTGTACTTTGGCGTCTCCATACTGTCTATCTCTCACATTGTTTATGTACTATGTCCACAGTCGGTCTCGTGTTTGTAGTTGTCTTTAATTAGATGTTTAGATATTTTAAATATATCACTTCTCTATTCATACTCTTGCTGTATATCATTGATGCTTTGCATGTATTGCGTATATATCTCTCATCATAAATCATATAGCACTTTCACTAAACTTATGATATAATGGATATTAGTAGCTAAAACTAGTACTGCTCATTATATCCACTAACATATTACTATTGTAGCTAACAGGACAATATACTTCGCTACTAGTATTGACAGTGTATGTTTTCTACTAACTATGACTTCATTGAAGGTATTGCATGTTTGTTTCTAAATCTTTGCATTTCTTTCATTTCTGAAACGTATAAAACGTACAATTTCTCAAAGATATGCAAAGATTAGTAAATTATGCATGCACAACCTTTGGTACTAAATATGTATTGGCTGCTGACAGAAGGCTGTTATTTGTTCCAAGTAGCATTGTATTGCTGCGTACCTGTATGTACACCTGTCATCTAACGAGATTCCTGTGCTATTCTAACCTTTCAGATCAGCGAGAAAGGAAGGACAATAGGTTGATTATCCTGGGGTAACCATTTCATCCACTGCTTTTTATGTTGTGTTCCGGTAGTCTGTATGTTTTGGGCATGTCAACTTATTGTGTACGGAGGTACTTCAGATTGGTGATTAGGTTACCTCCCCTGATGTAGGTTAATTACCTCCCCTTGTTTGTTTGTCACCCATGTCTAGTCTTGTCACTCTCTGCTGCATTCTTCATTATTTCATATTATCGTCTCACCCACATCGCTATCATCGTCATTCTTCCTGATCATCATTCATATCATACCCTTTTTTACTTCCTCGTTGAATTTGTAGTTTTTATAAATATTTTATTTTCCATTTTCCGTCTTGTTTTTCTAGTCCATTTTCTTATTCTCTTTAAGTAGCTTTGATACTTCTCCTTGGATAAAGCCTGCCCCCATTCCACAGAATGCTGATAGCCCTACGAGAGTTGTATCTCTATGCTAGTGTACAGGAGTTACCACTCTCGTAGTGCTACAATTGTGCGTGGAACATGTCCTGCATAGCAGTTTTCTAGTCATCGTGGTCATAGTTTTATAGTGTCTTTTATTTTTTATTTCAAGGATCTCTTACTGCGATTTCTTTACTTTTGCTCGATTTTGTCCAATGGACATTTTCCCATTCTATACAATTATTTTAAATTTAGAATAAGTTGTGAGAAATATATTTTACACTGTAATTTATTCTAATACATTTATTTTTAATTTGTTATTATTTTAGGAATGTTACCATAAGTGTCACTATATTTGTTCACAACCCAGTCACAAGATGTATACAAGATGTAATATATCCCTGCCAATTTGAAAGCCTAGTCAATATTGTATACACAGCACTATGTATTGCTTGACCATATCTCCATGCTGCCTTACCCTGAATGAAGATTCCCCCAGTATTTCCCAGTTATGATCTATAGCTCAGTTATTCCACAGGATCAGTGAGCTTATATCAGTATTATATCAGGCCCCGAGATTACGAAATTTTTCTGAGTACAACTCCATACTAAACTCAGAATTTTGTTCATAAAACGTCATGTGACATCATAACCCTACTCACACTACTATACTAAGGCTATGACGTCACATGACGTTTTATGAATAAAATTCTGAGTTGAATATGGAGTCATACTCAGAAAGTTTCATAATCTTGGGGCCAGGAATGCTTGTCCGACGTCCACATCATGTGTACAGTGTCCGTGTGTACTGCTACAAGTGGTGGCTATAAATAACCTTTAAATTAAATCAAATATTAATATAAAATGATATAAAGAAACTTGTTTATTTTTTAACAACCATCAGTACTGTTGGATATTTAGTATTTTGGAATTCTGTATTCTTAAAGTAAATAGCCAGGTCAAGAAGCGTTACTTTCTATTAGCGCATTGACATTCCTGTTATCGGTTATTCCATTTTCTTAGCACAAAATGAAACAAATTTGTTGGTTACTTTTTTTTAATTGTTTTATTTTGTTTTAGTACCCACCTATGTGCAATTATTAACTCAAGTCACAAAATTAAGCAAATTTGCTTCTTTGTATAAAACGCAATATATATTTTTATATTCCTAAGTACCCCACCCAATACTAATCTATCCAACTTAATAGTTATTAGCAGATGTGTTGCTGTCAAGTTCCATTTGAGATATAGACCCAATGAGTGTATGTTATGTTAGTATGTTAGTGTCTTGAGAGAGTGCTATATTGGTATGATAGTGTATTGAAACATTGTTTTCTTGGTATGTTAGTGTCGCAAGACAATGTATTCTTGGTATGTTAGTGTCTTGTAAAAGTGTTTTCTTTCATTTCATTTTAATCGTAGACAGTTTATCCTGGATAGCTTTATCTATCTGCATATATTTCTTATTTTTAAAATACTCAGCAGCATAATGTTGCTGCATGGTAATATCAAAACCTTTTTTTTCTTTAAATGTCATCTACTTTAGTACTTATCAGCAATGGGATAAATGTTAAATCCTGAATCCTCATCTTTTCCTCACCTAAGGGCGAGATATTCCCGCCACGACGTAAAACATTAATTCAATCAAATCATCTTTTCCTTCTCGTTAATACTTTGATTGAAATGGTTTTGTAATTTACATGTAGACTTGTGGAACATTGGATCCTTTCTTACTCTCGTACTAACACAATGTCGCCGTGTGTTTAACAGACTCTCTGGGATGTCAAGGGTTAAAAGAGTTCTCATTCCTACATTTAATAGTTTATTGATGTGTTACCATTTGATATGTTGGTATCTGTACAGATTAAAACATCACTGCCAAAGTATGGACTGCCAAAGATCTCAATATTCTTCTCGATGCTCGTACAACAATCTTATCACAATATCTGCATTTGTAGAGGCTGCATGGCTTTCATACTATGCAGTGTCTGCACGTTTGAGTATATTCAATACATTGGAAAGTAAATATATTCCATTCCCTTGCGTATTATTAAGACAACTATTTTATTTCATCTATAATTCCTGCTAAATCTATACTGTACCAATGCTTACAATCATCGCAAGAATTGTCAAACTGATATTTATATAGTTACTCGTCCATTTCTTTAACAACCTATACTATTCATCATGAATTCTATCATATATTTGTTCAGCAGATTTTCATATGTCATGATCTCTTATCATTTTTATATAAAAACAAACAGATTTCATACTTTGTTATGATCTCTATCACATCATTCAGAAGGAGGTTTGTTGCTGGTTTGTCTCTATCGTGTTTTGTCAAGCAGGTTTGTGTTTGTATCATGATTTTTAAAATGTTTGTCCTGCTGGATTGTCAGTGTATTATGCAGGTTTGTGTTGCTTCAGGGAGGGTGAATTTAAAATGTTTTGTTAGGGGGAGGGGGAAGGATATCAATCATTTCCTTACATGCATTGTTTACTTTCAGCTTTGTGTAGTGACTGACCGATTTGGCCATGACATTTGATATATTCATATGTTCAGAGCTAGAATCTAACCATTCACCTACTATAGAGTCTTGCAATGTGCATCTCCAAACTGTCCAAACATTACCAACATTTGCAATGGCAAGACAATGTTTGAAACTCATTAGAAAATATTGGCCATTTCAGTACCTAACTTAAATTACAAATTAGATGAAACATGTGGCAAACATACACAAAGCATAAAAAGAAAATAAGCAAAGAATTGTCAGTTTGTTCTGAAGTGGCCTTGTATGGATATTAACGTAAGTAATTATCATGAAAGAGACACACACACACCCCCAGATATTTGGCATTTTTGCTTCTTTTTATAAATAGATTAGGGATTAGTTCTTTCCTTGGAGATTAGTTTTCTGTTTACTTTTTAGTTGTTTGTCTTTGGACTACCAGCTTGTGGTGTCTGTCAGTGACACGTCAGTAGAGGTGTAGTACATCAGTACAGTGTGATCATGTCTGGCTCTCTGGTGGTTTCAGTGGGTACAACCGAGGAGGAAGATGATATGATGATCGAGTGGTTCAAACTCATCAACAGCAAGAACGAACTTGTCCGCAAAGAAGCAGACCTCATCTACATGTGAGTTTGATATCGGACGTCAATCTACATTCACCTCAGAAGTGTAGTGCAGATTTATGCCTTAGTAACTCAGTAAAAATTAACTGGACATCTTTCAAGGACAAAATTTGTGTTTTCGTTTTCTCTAAGGTTTTTTTCTGAAATATTAAAATAATTCTATATGAACTATTTTTCATATTAATATGGAACTATTTTTCTGTCCAGTGTATGAATACTATGAACTTGATGGTCAGGTTATAGTCATGTTCACATCTCAGTTTCTATTTTTCAGGTCAAAAGAGCAGGATCTTGAAGACGAACAAGAGGACATCGACTCCATGTTGAGATTTCTCATGAGTATACCTGGTAAGGGCACATCTATTTCTAATGATTCTAACCCCATGGATATTGTGTAGATTTGTAATTCCGAGCACATGTGCATTATCTGAGAACTCCACACTGCATCATACTACGGTATCTGAGGCTACCTCTACTGTTCCTCCTGTGGTACAGTTCACCTCCAGATTATTAAATTGATTAACACCCATTTGTTTCCTTCTTTATTCAGACTCCGACAAGACCGAGAAACAGAAGGAGAGAGAAATGAAGCTGTTTGAGAAGAAGATGACCGTCATCAATGCCCGCAGTAACATCGTCGACAGCATAGACGAAGATAGGATTAGGTACGTCCGTGGTTTTAAGACCAAGGTGTTACAAAATATAAGCGTGTGGAAGTACTATCTTCTCCACTGCAATATGCTATCTGGATAAATAGTGTTCTAGCCGCTACTCTTCTCCCTTCATAAGCAGGGGGCCTATTCTCGAAACGTTCTTACGATCGTACGACAATCTTAACAATTCTTGTAGTATGGTTACGAACTGTTCATAGGTGAAGAAGTCCGTAAGAACATTTCGAGAATAGGTCCCCCTTGTCTCTAATAAATCAGTGTTAGTTCCAGCGCTATGTAGGTTTGAAATTTTGTTCTAGAAACCAGTACTATGTATGTTTTAAGATTATATTCTAGCAGATATTAACAGAAGTATATATTGTTTTCAGATACGAAGAAGAAGACAGAGATATTGCCATTATGTTACAAGAGAAAGGTATGTACTGTATATCAAAAACCAGTCCTGTTAGATTACTGTGTGTTATAGCCACAGTGCACACAGTGTGTATAGTGTAACTCTGTTGTAGCCACAGTCCATGCACAGTACATAGTGTAGCCATTTCATTCTGCTGTGTGGTACTTGTGCAACAATTTCCCATCTGAACCATTCATTGCTAAGATGGGTCATTCTATAACAGGTACTCTAGTACGCAACATGAAATGGTGTATCGTAGGTTAGACACAATGTAATGTACATTGAGTTTTAGTGTAACACGATTGTTACTAGTTCTTCTCGAACAGATTACCACAATATCACTGAAATATTGTGATGGACGGAATTAACCCAAATCGCTTGCTCCTTGGTTGGAGTCTCACATTGGTCCATTATTTTAGAAATATACCATAGTGATCTTACCTAGTCTTTCAAGAACCAATTATCCTTGAAGTCTTTCATACTCATTAATAATTTAGATGCACAAAGTGATGATGTATTGTTTTATCCCAAAGAACATTGGAGAGCAAGAAATAGACCCGTCCAGAATGGATTTGTTCAAAATTGGATTCGCAGATTATTGGCCTTGATACGAGCCCTTATTTGCCCCAGTGGATTTAGGTAGTATGTCAGCTCAAGAACACTGCCATCTTCATTAACCCTCTACATGCTGGAGGCAACCAGAGATGCCATAAAGTCTAGTGCCTGTGCCTAATCCAGCAGGGAGAGGGTTAACTTAAGAACAATACTCTTCACAAATCTGTGCATGTTGGGAATGGCCACTTCTTACCTCTCCACTACTCAGAAGAGTTGTCTGTCCTGATATTCAAATGGCAAACATATCTGTGCACATACTACTCTTTTCTTGCAATCGGCTGGTGATAGCTAGCTGCTGAAACTCTTAAAAATACCTATGCATCTTCAATGTAATTGTTCATTCAATGGTGATGTTTATGTGTTTTATTCTTCACTATTTGTGTATGGCTGGAATATTCCCACTGCGATGTAATTCATGTAAAGCATTAATTCAATTAATCAATCTTTAACTTTAAAATTGAATGTGCTTTGTGTCAGGTTTTAGCATTGCCTTCCATAGCAGAAGGCATATCACTTCCAAATATCCACAACAAATAATATGCACACGGTATCTGCACTGGATTAATATCATTTGCACTTGTTGGTTATTGTAGCAATTTAATAATATTCAAGATGACCAAAATTAATTGAATGGTACCAATGATGATAAAATGTATGATTTTAAAAAAAGCATTAATTGTTATACTAGTATTCTCATATTTGCATTATACTACCGGTACATTTCTATTGCTAATAATTGTAAAATTCCTCTATTACGGTAATGCTATTCCACTGTATTGTTTAAAACCAGTATTTAATAAAACAACACCATTTCTTTTTCAGGATTCCTGGTGGGTAACTATGGAAAAGTTCAGCCCAAACAAAAGAAATCAAGGAAGGGTGCCTTTGTGTCCTACACTGACTAAGCTGTGCCTGCCGTCAAACCTGGCTCAAAACATTATGCAATCTACTGTCCTTACTTCAACATGAACAACTCTCGGGTTCCAATCCCAGGATCAACTTGATATTGTTACGCCAACAACACAAGTCTGAGGCGCGTTCAAGCTGCACTACTTTTTGCTACATAGCCTACTGAAAGCTGTTCACCCAGCAATATGTATGAACTATTTTTGCTACGGGTCTGTACCGCATATTATTTGTAGCAAGATGGATTGTGCACATGTGCAAAGCGATACACACAAAGCCATTCAATGAACTACTATATTAGTAGCAAAAGTATCGCACCTTGAACGCACCCCTGGTATAAAGCCTCTCCACATCAAGGGACATAACTCACTTCCTCCTACTGCCAGTACCGCTTGCAGGGAATTTGGAAAAGATTATCATAAGCAGGTGTATATACAAACAAATCGGTCACCTGATTATTTCAATTTTCATATCATTACTTTTTTTATGAAACTGCTCAAAGATCAGTCATTTTGATAAAAAGAAATACACTGATTTTTCTTACTTAAAACTTTGATGCTGTATAAGCTGGTTTTGTTTCTTTTCATTTAATCTGCATTACTTAATTTATTTAGTCTGCCTCAATATAGCATAATGTTCGAACTTCCTGGTGATTAGTCACACCATATATTGACCAATCACTGTGCGGCGTTGCCATTTTAATTTCCCCTTTCTGGGTGACCAGTATCTTGGATGTGTTCCAATGTCGGAAGATCTGAACACTAACAAGTTGTCTTATACTAATGATGTTTCATCCAGTCTTTTTCATCCAAACTTAATATGTATGCGCAATGATAGTGCTTCTTTTTGCGGATTGTACCTGAATATTCTTAATATATTAACAATGTAATCACTAAAGAAATTGTCTCATTATATGTGTTTAAAAGAAATTTAATACATACGGTACTGAATTATCAATGTTAGGAAAATAATACTTAATTTATGTTTTGTTTCTTTGAAAAATTACATCATGTATGGTAATGTGGTAAAGTTTTATGCAAGCTTTGTAGATCGTACATGTAAATTATTTGCCATTGAAATAGTTTGTGTTTTATTATATTGAAGACAAAATGGCAATATGATCATACATGTACAGATGACTAATAATTTTCAATAGTCAAGGTGATTAATTGTAAATTGTTTACTGATATTTCCCTGTCAAAGTATGTAATTATAATTTGAAGATTTTATATTTATGAAGTGATGTTGAAGTGCAGTAGTGGCAGGGTGATATTTCCTGATCAAATGAACCTGACGTCACTCATTTGTATCAGGGCTTTCAAAATATCGCCATACTACTTCTGCAATTCATGCAAATTCATTTTCTTATAATGTAATAACAAACATTGTTTTGGTACACCTGTCAGCTACTATGAAGAGAACTATTTCATATTGAAATAAATAAATTCTCAAATATTCCAATTCCAATGGATTTGTAAATACAAATATCTGATTTTTTATTAATATTTTTTATCTCACTTTCATTAAAGACCATTGAGTTTCTACAATCCCCTCGCCTGCTTTGTGTCATGTTTTCTACAATCACTGGGTCAAAGAAGCTTCAAATATGCTTCATCCCAACATTGATGTTACTGGAGATTTGTCAAATAGTTCCGATCTCATTTCTAATATGGCTGCGAGTTCTAACTAATATGTTGTCCAGGAAAATACCATCCATGTATAAGCATAAAAATTAAGAATATCTGAATAAAAAACATATGGAAGTTGTCATCAGGGTATTTACAAAAGAATAGGTAATTATGTTAACCTTCTCCCTGCTGTATTGGCCACATACATTGCTCTTTAGAGGGTTAAAGGTCAGGGTTAATAATGTGCTAATTTTAGCAGGTGTATTTATGTGTTACCGGTATGTAAATATCTTCCTACTGGTTATTATAATCATACAAAGTGTCGCCATGTAACATAACATGACTAGTACATCACATATTCTCAGTTGATGTGAATTGAGCACTGGAGTGAGATACTGAATCATTGTCTTTATGTTTGCTTCCACCATTGTGATTGTAAATCTACTCTTAACATGGACCAACAATTTGATGAATTTTATTAACTTAAATATTCCATATGACACATTTCCATTGACTCCTACATTTCAATGAATTCCTACATTATTTGTCTTGCAAGTGTTGTATAAACATTGCACCCATTTTAAAGTTCGACTTGTTTTGATATTGAACTAGCCTTTTTTTATTCATTTGCCTTTGAAATCTGAAACATATTTTTTATATAATATTTGTTTTTCTATGTGTGTATGTTAATATGTATGTTTGAGAGCTGCTAGTCGGCTAAAATATGGGTGATATTCTGGGGCATTCTCTATTGTAACTTGTACAAACTTTTATAATACTTTGAGTATACCAGGAAAAGATAGCACTTTATGCTTGATACAGATTCAGTTCATAAACGTTATCTAATTTATCTTCGATGCATGAATACATGTTTGTGTGTATATGAGAACGAGTGTGTGAAACAGATTACTTGTTTGGTTATTTATGTTTAATTATGTGAAGCTTTTATCAACAATACTTAATTCTATTGGATTAATCTTATGAATAATATACGCTTATCGATTGAACATAGGGTAATGTTATTTGATAGCGATTGTCGACATATTTGTGATGGTGCTGTAATGTATTGCTTTGCTCTGTGTATTTCCTGCCTGATTGTAAATGTACTTTCTGATCAGAAACCCAGATGTTTAAGGAAGACAACCATTGACAAGCATGCTACTTTTGACAATAAAAAAATCATTGTTTAACATCTTGTTTTCATTTTCCCCAAAATTGAAATGGATGAATTTCTTTGTGAATGTAGCAGTTGCTGCTCCTTGCTCAGATGGTCAAATAGTTCATGGATAGGATCAAATGGTGTCAGATAATTAATACTACCTACATATACTACAAATTACATCAATTTCTCTTGTTCAAATTGTGCCACAATGGCCATAAATACATAGGTATATAGAGATTGTAATTTAATAGCAATATTTCTTAATATTGTATGCTATACACATTATTATAAATCAGTGTTCTCAACTCTGGGAAATTTACACTGTACTAGTAATAAGAATTGTAAGTATACATCGTCGTGCAGCATAGCTTCATATCATGCAGTTCACCTTTGTGCACCATGTCTGTTATCCAATCCTACAGGGCACTTCTGTACATATGGTAATGGGGGGTAACTCTAGGTAGTAACCACAACTCCAACTGTAACCATACACTACACCATTCAGACTTCACAATTAACACTCACCCTCTCACCCAGGCTATTTCTCCCAATGCTAAAGGTATCAGAGTGAGTAGAAATTCATAACATTTGTTATTTGTATCACTATTCGGGCGATTATGGTTTAGTTAGTATCTATCGCTGCCATTACTATGGTTGGAGATAATATAGAAAGTTGCCTTATAGTCGCATTGTTTGATAAAGGAGAGCCCAGATATCTTGGATTCCAGCCTGGCCTTCTCACGGGTCATACGAGTAAAAAGCTGAACACTTCAGGAGGTCAGTATGTGTATTGTGAATTCACCAATAGCAATGAGGTGGTCCAATGTTTACATCAACAAAATAAAGAAGAAATACATGCCAATAAATACGGTACAGAGACAAATACTTGACAATAAATTATTGCATTTACATATTGGCATTTACAAATAATGTCCCAATTTCGACTACTGGCCAATACATTACATTGTATTAAATGATTTTGTAAAAATTACAAATGCTATAATAATTACAGCTGATGACTTCCTAATTATTATAAATATTATAACAACATCTGCAATAGGAAACTGAAACTGATATACACAACATGAACAAACAGTATATGGACGGAATGAATAGTGTACATGTATAATACAACAGTGAAAAAAGACATTGACATTTCAACAAAGATTCATATAAGGAACTATCACACAATGTAATATAATCACTAACATTAGGAAGAGTTATGATTGAAATTCTGAATTTTAAATCACTATTGAAATGACTATTTGATGTACCAATTGGCCAATTAATACTCCAGTCAAAAGTTCAATTACTGTACCTGTATTTATTCAGATATTGAAGTTGAAATTTAATCATCTCACTTTGGTAGTTATTTATAACATTGAGCATCAAATACATGTACATATACCACACACAATCTTATTTCAACATTTTGACTAGTTCACCTCTGCACTATATTGTTTCCACCTTCTCTCATGCTGTCGGTGTATGGTTCAATAATTAGTATACTTTCCTTAACTATCTGCACAGTGATGCCACACCAAGCAAGTATATCCCAGACTGTTAGTGTTATAGACTGCTAAGACTAGTGCAAGTGGCTGTAGTGTAGTTCATAGTGCGTCTCTGTCAAACACTCCACGTAATACTGATGTACTGGCACAGTCGGCTCCATAATGAATAACCTCTAATTTCAGCGTAGTGTCATTTATTAATAACGAGTTATTATCTCTATAGTGTGAATATAATAACTATTATACAGTAGTGTATTTTAGAAATATATTGATATCTGCATAGTTGGTTAATTGGGTAGTTTTTAAAGCAATATATCCCAGAACCAAAAGCAATAATAAAAATAAGGGGTACAAAAACTGAATTCCGGAACATTCATTATGAACATGTATTACATTCACAAATATACATCTAGGGTAATATTTGGCAAATAACTAACATAACAATTCCAGGATCGACCTAAGTTGATATTTATGGAATGATGAATTCTGGTCAATACAAGAATGCATATAGGTCTTTTCAGATTTAATTTCTTATCATGTTTCACTTAGTGTTCCGATGTCAAATTAAATAAATAGTATCACAATAAATATTTTTAAATATATAACAATCCCAAGTTCGACCAGCAAATGTGAGATATGAATGAACACAGTAGACCTCGCATATAACGGCCTCGCATAAACCGGACACTCGCCTATAACGTACTGAATCTGAAGTCACAGTCCTGTCTAACGCTAATTACGGTACATGCTTATAACGGACTCTGCATATAACGGACAAAAATAGCCGGTCCCAATTACGTTATATGCGAGGTCTACTGTATGTTGACACATTGATATCATGTGACAGTTGCGTGCGGAATTCCTTCATTCTTAGCTCGTTTCTTCTCGTCTTCTGCAATCAGTTGTTTCAACTCTGCTGTCCTCTTATTGTCAATTAACTCCATCTCACGGACTTTCTGTAAAACAACAATTGTGTATGTACACACCGGGCATGATTCTTGGCAATGGCAGTAATGTCATATTCTCAGAGCAGCTTCTTGTCAAAAGTCACAAATGGGTGAAAGAATCCAACAGCAACTAAGCATTAAAACACTTACTCACTTTTACCAGAAAATTGGTAAATTTGTGATATGTATGCCAGACAATACATAAAGCAGTTACATACCTGTGAGATTTCCGTTTCTATAATAGTTTTGTACTTTGCTCCCTGGCCAAGCTTTATCATTTTCTCTAAGAAATTCTGCCTCTCAGCAACTTCATCTTGCACTGTTAAGACAAATCATGTATCTTCTCATACCGGTAACAGTTATTGTCAACAAACATAACAGAAAAATACAAAATGAACCACAAGTTTGAGTAGCTACATTTCTACTGAGATAATTGACTGACCATTGGAGAGAAAGAGAGAGAGAGAGAGAAAGGGTGGGGGGAGAAGGGAAAGAGAGCTATGTCAGGTAAAGTGGTGCATGGTTCTAGTGGTAAAACACTGAGTATGTTGGTGTTGGTGAGACTAAATTTGCGTTGGTTGCTCTAAATTTTGAGTTTGTGAGTCTACTGGTGGAGACATTAGATTGTGAAACATTATTAATTGAAGCTATCATATGATCTGATAACTTGTCTGACAGATAATGGGTTAAGTGTAATGTACACAGACTGGCGGCGGTCACTCACGTTCCTTGAAGCGGTCAATCTCCGGCGCCTCTTCTAGCTGCATCTCCACACGTTTACGTACACGTGACATCGGGATGCGATCAATGTCTTCCCCGTACGCCATCATATTGGCTAGCTTCTCCTTCTCCCGCGCTGACCGCGTGTCTGAACACAGAGAATTGCTATTGAATTAACAAGTCAGATTACTGTAACCCTCTCCATGCTGGAATAGGCACAGACACAGCTCCTTAGGGCATCTCTGATTGCCTTCAGCATGGAGAGAGTTAACATTGTTTCTGTCTGGAGGGACTGACTCTGTCTGGAGGGACTGACTGTCTGGAGGGACTTACTCTGTCTGGAGGGACTTATTCTGTCTGGAGGGACTTACTTTGTCTGGGAGGGACGTAGTCTGACTTCTCAAATGCTCCCAACGCCTCCATTGTGTTCTTGGTTCTCACTCCACCACTGTAGTTCCTGGAAACAACATTACTGATTAGTCCACAGAACTGATAGCAATCCATTAATTTCCACAAGAACCGTGTGTAATGCTACTGTAAAATCTCAATTTGCTGTAGTCTACTAGACTAAGGGGGAACAGCCACACCAGGGGCACATTCAAAGACACAAGGGTTGAGTAAGCCGCTTAGCTAAACTGGTTCCATGTCCCATCTATGGTTCATGCGACTTCTGAGACAATGGCTAGTTTGGTAAGCCGCTTGTGTCTTTGAACGCACCCCTGCTTAGCTTAATGAATTGTCAATTGCAACCAAGGTAACATATTTCTAGCAATATAATATAAAATGACATCACAAAAATTCTAAGTTGGCCGCACCTGGGGTTGATGATCTTGCTGGGTTTCTGCGGAGGCTTTTTCTGCTTTGGTTTGGCGCTGGATGTCGGGTTACATGTGGTGGGAAGAGACGAGCCCCCTGCAGACAATAACAGCGGATCAGAAGACAGTAGTAGTAACTCACTTGGGACAAGGTTAAAATCACGTCCCTTGCATCAATGTTTGTGAAAGTTGCCTTTCTGATGTGATCATGATAGGATGCACTGGCAGGTTTACTGTAAAATTCAGCACTATGGATGTGGCGTGTTTCCTCCTGCCCTAAACTGATATGGTGTTGTAGAAGTGAAAGAATTTTTAATGCAGTTCTAAACCATAAGAAATATTCCCACCGCGACATAAATCATTAATTCAATTCAATCTTTCGAACCGCTAATTTAAAATAATAATAATTTTAATTAAACACTAAAAGTAGTGCTCAGAGAAATTATACCCAGTCATTAATAATATGTACTAACTTGGAACATACCATAAAAACACCATTTTTTAACTCATAGTAATATACCTCTTAGTGACTTATCCAAGGTCCTTTGTTGAAAGTTTGTAAGCTTAGATTCCTTCATCATTTCTGCAAGAAGAAAGATAAGCACATCTTAAATATATCATCAATTGCATTAGTATAATCTGACATTCATCTGTATTCTGATATGATTATCAGCAAGTTCACCTATTCCCTTCAAAATCAATTACAATCACGGCAGGATTTCTCCAGTTGGTTCTCAATGTTGTGGTTCCCATTGTTCTACTTAAAAACACTGTTCACACTACTTGGCACCATTATCACATAATTGCATGTGTGAGTATGAAATTGGGGCCTGATTATGCCGGGAAATAATGACAGATGATTACTTGTATACAGGTACATCAAAATGAGTGTCATTATCAGTTTATTGTCACACATTATGCCAAATGATGGGAAATGTCTTAATGATAATGTGGATAATGTAGTTGTGTTAAGCATCATAAAGCTTGTGACTTCAATGGAATGCCACTTCTCGATTTCAAAATATACAGGATCCTATTTGGAACAACTTGATCTGCCTGAATAGACATTTTCCAGTTTACCACGGAAATGGGTATACGTCATTTGCCTGGATGCCGAAGTAATTACTGTTTGGGGAGATGTAATGTTAAATTTAAGCGTGACAATAGCAGTGTTTTGTTATAAAAATAATGAGGAAGTGAGTGTTCTTTACGTTTAACATTATAATTTAGATATAATCGTCAAAAGATCGTACGCAGCTCACTTCGAACTTTAATAATAGCATGAAAACACGTCACTCGATGGTAATATTGGCGAACCTCTTGATTTCTTTTGATCAGGATAACCTTAGAACGTGTACGGACCGAACTAATTACAAGTCAGGGAATAAAATGTAGTATACAAGTATTCACCTTTAAATAAATTATGA
>JAUTBZ010178098.1:0-23211 GCA_032361785.1 Lepetodrilus galriftensis | reverse complement strand
TTTACAATTTAATTAAAACTTGCAACAATTTAATTAAAACTTGCATCAATAATTTTACAATTTAATTAAAACTTGCAACAATTTAATTAAAACTTGCATCAATAATTTTACAATTTAATTAAAACTTGCATCAATAATTTTACAATTTAATTAAAACTTGCATCGAGTAATGATGGCCTAATTTAGTAATTACGAACCGATTAAGATCTTCTCTCTCAATGTGTCTGCGAGTTTCTAATTCATCCATCTGTTCTGCCCATCCTTGTGGCTCACTAGTCCTCTCTGTTAGCTTGAAAGAAGATTCTGGAGTTCTGGGGGAAACGAAGAATATGCAAAAGTCAAAATTGAAATCACAGTAACTGGGCACATAAGTAGGTTACGGCCTGAGAGTACAAGTTCATACTCAACTCAGAATTTTGTTCATAAAACGTCATGTGACGTCACAGCCCGAGACTCATAGCACGCGAGGAGCACAAAATAATGATACAAATAACAAATGTAAGACATGAATGTAGAATACCTTTAGTGTGAGAAATACAGCTTGAAAAAATTGGTTTGTAGTTTTTTGGTGTTAGGAAAAAAATGAATTGCTGATTAATTTAAATGTTCGAATTGATTACAGTACATAATTATGAACTCACAGTTCTTCACCAAGAGCTGGGAAATCTCTATGAGAATCCAGAAACAGATTGGCCTTAAGTGGAGAATTGAAGTTTCGGCGTCTTCCAGGTCTTCCAATACTGAAAGAAGATGTACAATTATTAACACTACATGGTCGACACTACCTGAATAAAAAACAGGTATGAAAACTTAGTACCGTTAAATCGCACGAATAATGATACAAATTTCGGACATTTTGGTAATAATATGTTTTTTAAACACACCATTTCGGAAATTTGAAAAATATATTGGCAAATTGCTGATGGGCAGCAAAAACACTGATGAATAAACTATTGACTATTAATAGTATTATTCAACATTTCTACTGTGGAATAACTTTTCGATAATCAAGTTTGTTGATTTTGTCAAAAATGTTATTCAACGATTGCAACGTCTTTGCCAGAGTCGACAATGACTTTAACATAGGCAGACGAATGCTCATCAGCGGATTGTGGCCGTCTCTATATAAAGTCGTGGTTGTTTTTAGTTTAGCACGATTTATTCTAATAAAATGATTATGTTGAATAATTAGAATATCCCACTCGATACAAGTGATTACTGAATATATGTCCAGAGTGAAAATCATGCTCAAAGTTGTTAATTTCACCCAGGACATTTTCGGTAATCACTAACATTCTCTAATTATTGAAAATCGTGACTCGTGAATCGAGATATTTATCATAATTGTGTAATTACAGCTATAGGCGCAACTATATGTTTATACTTTTCTATTTTGTCAACTACATTGGGGCATTTCGGTACTGACTTTTCTCTCAAGTCCCTCCTGTATCTTTTCCTGCCTACATCTTCGTGTGACCGAATTGGACTTCTCAACATGCCCAAACCATCTTCTTTGTAGTTGCTGGATTCTTCGATTTCAGAGTTTCTGGAAAAGTCATTATACTCATATACTAATACAATGATATTAGACATTTATGATGTCACATTTACGTACAAAACAGTAACATTACTAACAATCTGACAAGTGATAATCAATATTGAGGGGTACCATAATTTCGTCGGACAAAAATAGAAAGAAATATTTCGTCACAATCGACTGTCGTCAATCGATATTAATAACATCTAACCAGGAAGACAATTTGCAATACAGGTATATTCATTATTGGCCAAGAAAACCAAGATGTAAATACATCAGAATCCAATAGTGGTCAGATCCAAATATTTCCCGCTGGTTTTGAACTTTTGTTTTCGATTTTTGACGCCAGATTTGAGGGAAACGCAACACAGTTGTTGTCTCAAAGTGCATCACTAAAATAAATAAGATATGGGGAAAACAACCATACCTTTCGTCTCTCCCTGGCCGAGATCTTCTGGTACGCAAATTACGATTGTCTGTCATAGCTATAAATGTAGATATTCAAGAAAAAAGTACGTGTGCCTTTGTAATGTTGACTACTCAGAACCAAAAGTGTAGTGTTTAATTTCGCGCCAACTTCGTACGCTTGCGCAGTGATGCATCAGAAAGTATTTCCCACCAACAATCCGACTAATCAACTTTTATAAATGTAAACAGACCTCTGTCGACTGAAATTGACAACCAGCTGATTATTACATTGTGTTTGTTAAGTACATCTCTGTCCAAATATCCAGAAAATATGATAATATCTACAACTCAAAACATAGTTGGGCTAGAAAACGTTACTAAATCATTTACTCTGTCAATGATTAACAAAATTGTATTTTCAGCCTAATGCTTTTAGTTTCTTAATTTAAATATCTGGACAGGGGTATAAATAACGCATGCCCGTGGGCTAAAGGCACTTAAGACCACTGTTGGGCATGCTAACTTTATTTCTGGCATGCCCTTTTGGCTCTCTTAATATTCAATAGTCTGTTAAATATTAATCAAAGTTTATTATATATAAATATACATAATCACACATGTTCACACGTCAATTATAAGTTATACCTAATATTTTTCTGGTATTATTATTGAGACGTCTTGAAAAGGTTGAGCTTTGTATTTTCTTTTTATTACAATGTACTTTTTTCAAATGTTTCCAGAACAGAGTGCACTGAGAATTTACACTTATTTCTACCCCTGCTGAATAATATACGTTATAGCATTGGAGGTTCACTTCAAAGTATTCATAAATATTAAGACAAACTGTATAGAATAAATTAACTAAATCTATTAATTACAGTCTATTATCAGTGTTCAATATGCTGGTAGGTTGGCCCAGGCCATTTCCCAATATGCTATAAAGGTATTTTTTTGTAAACTTTTGTTATTTTTATTATTATTCGGGCCAGTAAGATTTAAAGGTAAATTTATATCGCTGCATTTTATGTATCTTTTGAAACAGTTATATAATGAATAAAATAAAAAAATCTATTTCTTGTCAGCTTTGGTCAATATTCCGTATTAAATTATTAATTATTATTCATAATACTGATAGTATCAAATAACAATAACAAATTATATACTACTAGATAATGACATTATTTATATTGTCATGCACGATTAGATATTATTACTGAACTTTATTAATAGTTTATGGGAATATAGCACATACAAATAACTTTCATTTATTCGTTAAAAACGTTTCTAATAGACAACTTTTTTAGCTTAATGATAAACAAATGTCATTCAAATTGCGCAAGAAAGCCTTCCAAACATAAAGAAAGGAAAAAACATTTCATAACTACCAAACTTCACAAGAAAAGCGTCTGCAGCAACCCCGCATGCTCGAATCTGATTGGCTGTAAATGCCAAGCGTTCAAACTTGCAGGCGGCAGTAGCTTTAGCCTGGGCATATCCCAGGTGACCTTATATTAGGCTCTTATATTCTTGCGTAGTAAGTAGATAGGTAGATTTCCGAGATGCCTTGATGCCGCGAATAGGCCCTCAAGGATCGAAGGCACCTGGTTCGCTGATTGGGAATCCAACAAAAACAACAGAGGGGCTGCAATCGTGGCGGTGTCCAAGCCTAGGATTTTAGTGTGACCTCCATTGTTTTTACTACCATCGTATCTAAATTGCTGTTTATACCTACCGTTTGTGTCCGTGAGTAGACTTGGAGTGATAGAGGTGCTTGGATTTAGATGCAGTTACCCCCAAAACAACCTGTGACATTGGACAGTGTGATAATAATTCCATGAGCAGAGACAAAACTTATGAATGATGTGTGACAGGGACAAAAAACTGAAGTCCAGCTTTGTGAAATCGGAACGTACACGACCTTTTCTACCACTGAGGATATTGTCGACAATTAACACAATGAATTCTGGACAAGAATTAACAGTTGGGTCTCCTATGAGCTGTCTAGCTCATAATTTGAGTGAATTATCAACAGGAAGGTAAGCTAACAAATAATCCCTCTTTACCATGTTCATGTTTCAACTTGTCATTCAAGAGTTGTCTTGCCATTGGTCGAGCAGCTAAACTATTCATAACAATGTGAACATATCTCTTTTATATCTTTAATGTGTATATTAGTTAATATATTTCATAATAAATTAATTAAAACACAATTATGCTTTCATAATTTACACAAATGCATTGCCATTGATTCTCTTTTCATATTGAACATGATGTGTGTACTTTGTCTAATGTTTATTCTCTTGTCACTTTAAATGTAGGAATGGACGGTATACACTGTAATTATTTAAATGCATTTTATGAAGATAATGATTGCAATAACTGAATAAGTAAGCACACTCTAGTTGAAATCCTCAAATGAAATAAATTTTGCAGGGGGACGCCCAAAAGACGCCTGTCGATGTCAAGTATTGACACACCCACTGGGTCAACTAAGGTGACACCAGAACGAACATCATCTACAGAATCAGGTAGAGTATATTGTCTGGCACCAAATTGTAAATGATCATGCCAATCGATAGCAATGGAATTACTAAATGTAAATTGCTAATTTCTCAGATACCATACATACCTCGCATATAACGGACTCATTGGGACCGGCTATTTCTGTCCGCTATATGCAAAGTCTGTTACATGCATATGCCGCAATTAGCGTTAGACAGGACCTGGGACTTCAGATTCAGTCCATTATATGCGAGGGTCAGGTTTATCTGAGTCGGGTATATCCGAGGTCTACTGTATTTTATTAATACAGCCATTTTACAATCCACAACAGATCCATGAATGGTCTAAGGAATACATAACAAAAAGAAATACCAAAATACTCTGACACTTCCAGAATGTAGACTGTTTTTCTTGTTGGTGGTTATCATGTGATTAATGGTAGCACATCTTATAATCACTGGTGTGTATCTTACTTTATCATGCTTATCAATTTGCTGTTTATGCTACAATTATCTAGCTTAAGGTAATCACTGGTTACAGAAAGAGTTCTCAATAACCTTGGAGTTAAAGTCAGTCATGTTTATGCTATTATTAATAATAATAATAATAATAATAATGCTAATAATAACAGGGATAGAACTTTCCCTATCACAACTAATAATAGTATTTAACCCAAATAATGATTCAAATAGCAAATTTGTTACAAAACCTTCTACTGGATTAGGCAAAAACACTGCTCATTAGGGCATGAACGGTTGCCTTCAGCAGGGAGAGGGTTAAGAAACAAAAATGTGTAAACATATATATCATATGCCATCTATGTTTGTAAGAATGGTCTGAAATAGGGACAGTAAGTTGATATGACATAAACCGGTAAAACACCTAAGTGTGCCACACATTTGACGATATCCCATTGTGACCTCACATGAAAACATTTCAAGATTCAGACGTCATTCATAGCAACCGTTGAAATTGTTCCTGTCACCGGAAATGACCCCGACGAGACTTAATGCATCCCTATAGCACTTCTGACTTCATAATAATATTAAGCACTAGTACTGGTATACCTTATAAATCAGGAAGTTGTGCAAGTTAACTCTCCTTTTCAAAAGAGCTTAACACTCTCCCTGCTGGATTAGGCATAGGTGCTGCTGTTTCGGGCATCTCCAGTTGCCTCCAGCAAGGATAGGGTTAACCCTCTTCCTGCTGAAGGCAACTTGTTGCCCGATCACATGCAGAAATAGAACACTTTAATTAAGGTTAAACAAAGAGTAGTTAAAAATGAAATATGAAATATTAGATCTGAAATGTATTCAATCCAATATCAATTTGATATCAATATCAATTTGTCATGTTACTCAACATTGAACATATATTAGAACATAATTATGATAAAAATATGATAATTAAATAAGATCAGAATGAATAGATCAATTTACTAGTACTGCGTCTGTATGATTTTTCTAGTTTTAATTTAATATAATTAGATCTGCAAATATAACAATAATTAGCATAATATAATTGAATGTTCATAAAATTAGATTTGAATATTGATAGATCACTAATTTTCTGAAAACAATATTGAAACTATTGCTTCAAGTACTTTAGAAATTAATCAGGTTACTTACCGGTAATGAGAATTGCTTTTATTATTGTTAGTACTCTCAGTCTCTGTGCTATAAATCCATAAGGCATCAATGAGCTATCGTCATCAAGCACAGACTCCATAATGTCTATTGGGGAGGTAAACAAAAATAAACAGTGAAATGTCACAATTGACATTAAAAGTCTCCCTCTGTATAATTTGACACCTAGGGCTGTTTTGTTATTGTTTTTCCCCAGTCTGCTAGACAGATCCCATACTGAGCCCCCTTAGAGACAGTTCAATGTCGTTTAGGCTTCATTGTTTTATCTAGAAATGTCCAGTGAAAAGTTCGGATTAAGCTTATCCCTCTCGTAATCCTGAAAAACTAATCCACATGTCTCCAAACTTACCTGTGTATTTTTCATGTTGTGCCAGATTAGCATTTTTAAATTATGCCTCGAGCAAGATTTGTTTTGGTCTTGGAAGTTTAGGACTTTATGGTGATCTATTATAATGAGTTTTCATCCTATTGTTTCACAGTCATGAGAGTCACTTGAGAGGTGATAATGGAATTAATTCTCTGTTACAATTATCTCATTTGTGTTTAGTGTTGTTAATTAGGATTACAAATGAAGATAGGCTATGACACTAAATGAAGTTTGAGATTCAGAGTCGTAAAGTTGATACCCTCTTTAATTAAAGTAATGAGATAATTGAGGGATATATGTCATGCTGTGAGTTTATAACTAATCAAATCCACATTGGAAACACTTGTGAGGTCAAGATTGATAATTTTGTAAGTTGTAAAAAGTTCTCTTGTTTGGTATATTCAATTTACATATTTAATTATACATGTTTTATACTTTTTAGAAATAATTATAAAATAGGTTTTTTCAAAGTTTGATTCATTTACAATTAACTAGGAATAAATTAATACTATTAAATTTGAAATTATTATCATAAACTTTAAAAACATATTCCTTTGTGTAAATTTCAAATAAATTATGTTTTATGTCCCAAAATTGCATCTGCACTTTCTTTTACTAATTTAATGAATTTATCAAGGTTGCATTTTCAGTTAAAACATAATTCATCTGTTGATATACATATATGTACTAGTTGTAATTCCAATTTGTTTTCATTCATCATATAATGAAATCATTTTGGTGAGATTGATTTAAATCTATAGATGTGTGTAAATGTTTGTTGGCCATACATTTAACTTTTTGTTTCAGGATGTTTCATGGACTCCCCAACTCCATTAGACTCGCCCACTCTAGAAATGAGGTATGTCTGCTCTACTTCATGTGTTTACGATGGCAAAGTTATGATTTTTACTCCCGGATCAAATTTGGATCTTTGCCACACACACCCCAAACATTTTTTTAGTACCAAAACTGGTATCAATTTGGACTTGATTTTCATGACGTTCAAAGGTCAACTATGACGTTAATCTTGCATGAAATGAAGGCAACATTTTCCAGCCACATATACAAAATCTTTATTGTTTCAAAGTGTCAAATTAGTAGCTCTGTAACCGTGTGTAACACCTCGGACACTGACAGCAGCTGGCATTCCATTGTCTTTCCTATATTGTGTCGAGCAAGTGCTAATCCTCACATCCTCAGCTCCCTGGGAATTAATTGCCAGTGTGGTGAACAAATCCCCCCCCCCCCCCCCACACACACACACCAGCTAGCCCCCACCCCACAGATTCTTTATCTACATGCATAATCAACAGGTATTTGTATGTAAATGTGGTGCAGCTCTGCTGGGGGTCATGCATGGTCAGTGTGTGTGGGTAGGCCACAGGCAGAGACTGACTGACCAGTGTGTGTGTGTGCCATGTGTGGTGGTGGACACTGACCCACTGGTCAGCAGATGTGTGCCGTGACCCTTGACCTGTTTTTCAGACATTGATGGACAGTCTGTACATCTGGGGATGGGGTCATTGGGCTCAGATGTACTGGGTTATCAATGTACTGGGTTATGAATTATGATGTACTACACTACTGAGTTATTGTGGTTATGATATTCTACTACTGGGTTATGATGTTTTTGAAGGTTGTAGTTTTTACTCCCTCCATGCTGGAGGAAACTGGAGATGCCTAATCCAGCAGGGAGAGGGTTAACTACAGTCCTATTGGTAGTGCAGGGGTAGGGGGAGTGAAGTTGTTCCTGGAAACTGGAACTGATTGAATGCTAGTTCAAGTACTTACACTGATACAGATTCAAACAGAGAAAGTTACCCCACTAGCTTATTCTCATATTCAATGTATTTCATTAGAAATATAGTACTCAAGTGTCGTACTATTTAGTATACACACCCATTGCCAATAATGAAGTGATTTTCATTCAAAATGTTTTCAGAAAAACTATGTTGCAGTTCCACCATGTAATAAAGAAGAGAACGATTCATTTTAATCGCAGCTTTCCCTATATATTTTTGTTATTCTCTAGTAGTAACAGTTTGAAATCAGATGCTGTAGAAAAGTTACAATTAATCAAGTCTTTGCAAATTTAAGTATCTGCAGATCTGGCAGCAAGATTACAAAACCGTTTTGAGTATGATTCCATGTCACTATGATCAACTCAGTTTTGTTCACAAATTCCCATATATAAGTTTGAGCTTGAGCATGAAGTCATCCTTAAAGAGTTTCTGGTGCTGTAGCCTGTAGGCAGGGGCGGAAAATTACCATTGCCCGACGCCCGTGTACAGTAATATTTGACAGTAGGGCAACAAACATGGAATCTTACATGCCCGTGGGCAAGTACAATTGCCTGTTCTGAAACGTACATCTTTGATTGGGCAAGTGAAATATACTTCAGGGCAAGTGAAATTGTAGATTTCGGCAAGTGAAAAAAAAAAAAAATTATTCCGCCCCTGCTGTAGGTAGAGGATTTTGTAGATGTAACTGTCATGTAACTGTCAAAGTAACACACAATTTTGAGATCTTCCTTGAACATGGTACCTACCTGCAACAGAGATGGAAAGCTAAGAAATGGTTTCTGACAATGTCATGTAATACTTAAAAAATTATATGATGCCAATGCTGAACAGAAGAGCACCTAGTACAGAACCTTGGGGAACCTCAAATTCCACTGTAGAGTTTGATGTTGCATCAGCTATGCAATGATGTGTGCCTTGTTTGTAAGGTCAGGAGATAGTACAGTGGTAGATTGTCGGACTTCTTGACCAAAGGATCAGTTCAAACCCACCTTTGGGGGGGGTGTGGGGAAACCCAGCATCAAGAAGTATCATGGCGTGATCACGATCGGATGTACTGACCAGGATAAAGTGGCAGTACATTTATTTTAAGTTACCATGATCGTTGGGTTTGTCAGTACCAGGTGCTTGCAGGTGTTTGCTGCAATACTCAACACTACAGGTGTTACAGGTTTCTCCTGCCATAAGCTTGTCGCCTATGGGTGACATGTTCTGACTGTGACATAAAGCATTACCGGTAATACAATCAAAACCTGCCATGAGCTTACAAGCTGTGATGTGAGTGAAATAATCTTGAAAGTGGTTCTAAACACCAACACCCTCCACCCCCAATGTATTTTCACATTTCCTTGTTTAATATCTCACTTGATTACTGACAAATTATAGATCTTATAATGCAACTGGTTTCACATAGGTGTCGGCAACCAGCAAAATTGTCGGTCTATTTCCCTAATTTTGCTGTCTACTGTCAATCTTGCTGATACTACTTTGTATAATTTATGCAGGTCTTTTGCCTCTTACTTTTGCTACTCTGCCACCTACTTCTGATTCTACTGAAACCACTGCAATTTTGTAAGTTACAAATCAATTAGTTGGCTGGCATATTTCACTTACCCCAGGCCTATATGCATGACCTCAATTTTCAACACTAATATAGTATGTAAAATATTATACTATGTTTAATTAAAAGAACATAAAGGAACAATAAACTAATAAATATTTACTTTTCATTAACCAGAAAAAAAGCTCCTTCACATCATTTGGTTGTTAATTGCAATAATTGAATATAAAATACTATAATAATATCTTTCCTAGATGTTCAATTTCCGTCATTCAATGATTGTATTTCTATCAATTAAGCAATAGGGTCAGTTGTCTTCACACCTGAAACATACAAGTTTATCTGAAACATTTACTTATGCTCCTGCCCAATGTTTGTCAGTGATAAGAGTTGTTAATTGTCACTTTTACTGGTCTAATTATTAGTAATTAATAGCCCTTTTTGTGTATTTAATGATTACAAATGCAATTGCTACTGTGTAGGGACACTTTGATCTCTTGAATGTTTATGTTGTTGTATCCATTTCGTTTCATTCTGTTTGTTTTGTTGTAAATGATTGAAATATATCATGGGGTAATGAATCGAGAAAACAGTCACTCATTGTAGGATAATAAAAATAAATTGATGTCAGCTTATTATCAATAGGACGTATTGTAGTTTTGTACTGTAGCTCATCATTCAAAACTTTGAAAATTTAACTAAAAAACAAACCTGCCTGATAGATTACCCGGTATTAATTTTTCAATTAACAATTTGGAATTATCAGTAATAAATTTTTATTTTTTTTGGCAATGGATAAAAATGTATTATTTAAAAAAACTTAATGGCACTTTGTTCAAATAATGTGTTGCCTAAAAAGATACTAAATCAGTTGCAATTTAATTAAAATTACTTTTTAAGAATTACTGATAATAGAAATAAATAATATTTAAATAATTAGCTAACCATGACATGTTGCAGTTTTCAGGAGAGACTTTCCAATGTTTTCTGTAACACTGAACAAATCCGCTGTGACTGTAATTTGTATGGAATCATTTAAAGCTGATTTATCCATGGAAGTAAATTAAGTCATTATTGTGAGATTGTACTTTGTACGTAATAATATCCTCACAACTAAGTACAAAATTATGATGTACCTCCTTCAAACTGTTGAGAACATAATCCCTCCACGGTTAAATACACACTTTGGAATTGTTCAGTAATGATCAGATGATCATCAGTATAAAATGTCTTCCCCTACAATTCTACTTGTTACAGTTTACTGCCACAGTTGAGTCATAATTGCCTAATGATGGGACACTTATCATTTGTAATGATGCAGTCACAGTAAGCCAGCTGCATTCATTGCATCATGGAAGCAAGGTTAATCACCCCCTATCATCAGTATAATTTTCTCATTGAACATTCATTTACTGTGTCAGCTTGTTGGTCCATAAAATAATTACTTACTTTATTTTTTATTCGGTTTATTTCAGGGTTTTTGCATTGAATGAGAATTCCATGTCCTTGTCCCAAAAATAAATTACTTGCTTAGTGGTTTCAGTAGAATCGGAAGTAGGTGGCAAAGTAGGAAAAGTAAGAGTAAAAAAACCTGCATAAATCATACAAATTAGTATCAGCAAGATTGAAAGTAGACGGAAAAATTATGGAAATACTCCGAAATAGACGGACAATTTTGCCGGTTGCCAGCACATTGAAAGCTGCTTGCTTTTTGTTCGGTTTAGTTCAGGATTTCTGTATTTAAGCGGCTATTCCATGTCCAAAAGATTTAATATGCTGTTAATTTGAGCTTGTTTACAAGGGATGGACAACCTTTGTGAATAGATGGTTTAAAAAAAGTTTAAATCTTGTTTTTAATTTAATAATGGAATACTGGGGTTTTTTTCTGTGAAAAAAAAGAGGAATATTTGCTCCGAGATGAATTTGTAATACTAGTATTCAGTATTGCTAGTTAATATTGTTCTTGTGCTACTAGCGAAGCCAACTGCAATGCATTTCCATTTCCAAAATGTATTCAGAAAAATTCTCCAAATTTTCATGAACTCTGTGACTTGGAAATGCAATACAACAATCAATATGAGCTATACCACCGCTCTTCCATTCTGATAGAGAATCCGCTCTAAGTTACCAGGTGGTGTGAGGCAGGGTGAATGACTTTGTCCCTTATTCTTCAGTGTTGCGTTTCACAAAAGGTGGCCCAGCTGTCTGAATACCAACCAGCTGTAGATTCCAGCCTCATGCTTTCACAACAGTTTTGTCTGCTTAAAGATAATCAATATATTCCAATGAACAAAGTACTAATACCAGGTTTTTTAAAGTAATATTTAAGTACCATAATTGTCCTACTAGTCAAACTTCAAAGACGATTTTTTTTTTTACTTTCAGGGATTATTCGATATTGTATAGGAATGTGCTGTCTTTAATCACAAGAAAGAATTAAATAGTTTGTATTTTGTCACTTAAAACTAAGATTTGAGTAGAAAAAAATAATTCAAACAGTAAACGTTACTACAGAAAGGCATACATCTATTTTGCAATGATAGCAACAACAGTGGAATTCAAGTGTGTATAATTATAAACAGCTACACATATCAAGTGAATGAGGACACCCACACTAAAAATGCCTATCCCGCAAGTCCTACAATTCTAGCTGTGTAGATGAAATCCTGGGAAATGTGTAGATGATAGTTGACATGACTGGATATACTACATCTGGGGACATTTTCACTTGAAACTAAGATCCGGGTAGAATTTCTTTTTCAAACAGTAACCGTTACTACAGAAATGTATACACCTATTTTACAATGATAGCAACAACAGTAGAATTCAAGTGGATATAATGATAAACTGTACATGTACACATATCGAGTGAATGGGGACACCCACAATAAAAAATGCCTACACCTAGCAACTCGTACATTTCTAGCTGTGTAGATGAAATCCCGGGAAATGTGTGGGCAATACCGTAGTTTGCATGGCTGGCCACATCTGGGGGCATATTTTGTCACTTGAAACTAAGATCTGGGTAGAACCTTTATTTTTCAAACAGTAACCGTTACTACAGAATGGACACCCAGACTCGAAATGCCTACACCCGGCCAGTAGTACATTTCATGCTGTGTATATGAAATCCTGGGAAATGTGTCTGCGATAGTTTGCATGGCTGGTCACATCTGGGGGACATGCTCTAATCAGATTGAGACCAGTATAATGCTTTGTTAACCAGGAGGTGTTAGCTTTTGGTTCAGGTAGTTCCAAATGTGCTCCAGGCTATATTTATAGCAGGCTATGCTTGAGTGTAACTGCTATTAGCAATGGTTTAAGCTAGGTGCTAAGTTTTCGGGTATGCTTGAGCAACTTGCGAATTGATTACATCTATATCTGGGTGCAATTGAGCTGGTAATTCTTAAATGAAAAGGGGAAATGGGTGATTTAATTTTAAATTAAAAAAGATTTCTGTCTATCATCAAGTATGTATGAACGGTTCCTGCTGCGATGTAAAACAATAACAATGTAATGAATTACATGGATTTTTTGTCATTACTTTTTTGTTGAATTTGCTGCTTACTTTTGCTTGTTTCTACAAGTTATAAGTGAAATAAAAATCAATTTAAAAAATACAAAATCTAATCAAGTGAATCCACTTGAAACCGGTTAATATATATGACATTTATGTCAACAACGTGAAATTGATTGAGTGATGTGACAACTTGATTGAACTATCATGTGATTTATGTCAATCAAAGATGCTATGAGCAAGGTGATGCCAATCGGGTGTTTCACTGCTGTACAGGCATATAGCTATCTACCTGATTTAATCTGTACGTATCCCCTGGACACCCTGCAGTGGTCAGTTGCCAGGGATGTCCACCACCCCATCCCACCCGTAACCTTCCACACTAACCACTGTCCAAGCTTGCCCTGTGGCATAACAAAAATTGATTGCACCTGAAATGTGGATCTTGTCTAATATTGCCATGAGCAAATAAAAACAACTGATCTGATCTTCTCGAGTGTTTTATTATGAGAACTGTCATATATTTCTGGACAGAACTATATGGGTTGATTTCAGTTTTATATTCTTAAATAGACACTCGTGTCCTTCAGAGTAAGAGAGTAATGTTTTTGTCATGTTCTCCATTTTCACCAAGAAGGTAAGGTTTAATTGTTTGAAAATAAAACAATTTATGTTGTAATTTATTTATTTTTATTATGGGACAAGTGTAATATCATAGTTTGTAAATATTTGCAATATCCATAGAAGTTTACCAAATAAGCCAGTTCAGAGTTTCGAATATGCGCAGAACGTGCATGTGATTCTGCACACGTGCCTGTCCAAGGTGATATCACATGACCAACAACTGTCCGAGGCAATGACCAACTAATAATGTATGTTTATCAGCTATTTTGTGTTACACGTTTGTTACAACCGCTGTAAAGTATTCTGGTGGTTGTGATTTTTAGCATTTTAATAGCATTATACTACACTGTGTGTGCTTTTACCTTTGACAAATGGGTTGTCACAAATGGGTGAAAGATTCCCCCAACGACATTAAACTCCATATTCATTTTCCAGGTTCGAAACACAGACTGACAGAGCTTGCGTCTTGACTAATATATTTTCTTAATTGAGATGCAACATATATTTGGTTAATTAATCTTTTGATAATCTCTTAAGGTAGACTCATGGTTGTACTCAGTAATGCACAGTAATGTTATTGCTGCAATGAGGGATTAAGATTTATGGGGAATTTGCATCTGGATTAACACCGGATTTGGCGTTGAATTGAGCAAGCAGAGGTGTTTTAATCTGAAATCATATTATTTGCTCTTTGGTATTTGCGCTCCGTATCGCCAATGGTCGTTCCGTTTAATCAGCTTTAAAACTATATGAAAATATGTGTATTTTCATTGCAATTGAAAAGGGATTACTTCCACCTTTTGCTAAAGAATAAGCTAGGTGATTAGCACGCCTGTGAAGATGTGATCTGTATGTCTTCAGTTGTATAGGCCCAGATGAAATTAAACCTTTTGTCCGAGTGTTACGGAAACTATAAAATTTCTCTTTTGAACTCCAGGCTTTTCACAAAAGCACCATACCAGGTTTTATTTCCTCCTTTTGTGAAATGAATCCCAGACCTTGGGTCTTGACCTCTTGCAACACAATTGCAGTTTATTGGAATCTAGAATGGCGACATTGAAAGAAGCTAGTCGGAGGTCCATATGTTGGCTTTAGGGTCACGAGGCAGAGGTCAATGCAGCAGGCGTCCTTTGATGTCCCAAGTTCCGGCCAACTATGTCCACTATCACTGGCCACTGGTCACTATCTGACCACTAACCTGCTCCCAGGACAAAGGTCCTGGCCATTGATGGCCAAACTGTCTTGCTAGGAGGAGATACAGTTTCAGCCAATTAAAACAGGACAGATGGCTCTAGTTTTAAAATCATTGGCTAATTTTCCCGGAGGTATAGGAGACTAGCAAATTCTAAATGGGACAGATTAGGTCATGTTATATTTCCGGTCAATGCCAGGCTCAATGTTTGGACATTCAGAGGCGATCTAGGGGTCAAGGGATAAATGGTCTTATATAAAAAGTAAATGATGAGTAGAGTGCATCAAATGTACAGATTTGAGATGTTATAATTCTTTGCAGAATTGATTCTATAACAAATGACCCTCTTTTAAAATTTGAAAATTGCATCAAGAATTAGGGGATAAAGGTCTACTGTTTAGAAATCAGAGGGTATCAATTGTAAAATTGTAAATTGATACTAAATTTGAATTGAACACTGAATGTCGACCTAGTGTAACATTTGTGTAATATCTTATTACAGGATTTTGTTTTTTCACTTTACCATAATTTATTCTATGTCAAATTATCATCTTTTAAAGATTTGAAAATTGCATCAATATTATAAAATTATTAACTTCATATACTCCAACAGTATTGCTATTATAAAGGGACAAACACAATTGTGAGTAACTTTATGGCATGTTATCATTTGAGTAACATTTATGCATATCTTGTATCTTTTATCAGTACAGGATGGTTTCTATGATGATAAAACTACTTGAACAATCTGAAAATTGTTAGGTTTACAATGGTAAACCTAAATTTGCCCTCGTTCACGCTAATTGAAGAACAAATGTTTTCGAAACATCAAACATTTTCAATAAGTAATAAAATACCATAAAGTCATCTATTGACAGTTAAACCACACCACAATCTTAAAGAAGAATTACAACAGATATATATGCAACATTTGACCAATAGTCTATATGACAATTATCACATATTTTGTCCAAATCAAATGAAACATCTATTGAGCTGAAAGTTGTTAAAAGTTTGCCCACATGATAAAGACAGATACTAGTCTCTGTTTGCCTGAACTTTGAAATACTGCAAGTTCATAAAAGTGACAATCTTGCATAAGGGATGGGCTTTTGATCTGGGTAGGGAGAGGAAGGGTCTTCATTAGGCAGATTTGAGGCCGCTCTGCAGGGATTGCATGTCCAATGTTACCCTGCCTCAGTTGTCTCCCTGTCAGGAACTCTCTAACCTACATAAGTTTGTTATTGGAAGCTCGTAAGAACAACAAATATCTGAATGTTGTACATGTATCCTGATAAAATGTAGCCATGTTCTACTATCTATGTGTCAACACTGGCTTCCTTAAGTTATCAGTGTTTAGTGTTTCTTATATAATGCAGGACTGCGAAAACAAACTTTGGTTGCAGTTACATCTTTGAAATCATGTACAAAATTATGGGATGATGTACCTACAGTTTATAATTAATAGTAGTTTTCGTATAGTAGCTCGTTTATTTTACTGAAAGTGGTTTTGACAGTCTGTACAAATGTTTCCCATCAGATTCTTATTTGACTAAAGTTGTGCACCTCAAATAATTTAATTGATCTACAATGGGAATTTACATTCTACTCACAGTTTGAAACTAGGATTTCATCGTTATCCTAGAAAAATCTTTACCAGCTGGACTAAAAAATCAAAAAAAATCCACATTGATTTAAAATAAAAATTAAATAATAATCTTCATGTAGACATAGTATTTTTTTACTTTTCTTTTTATGTCCACCTACTATATATTCAGAGTCAGGCTGGAAAATAACCCACAGTTTACATTGAATCTCTACCATCCTTTCTTCCCAATATAACAACTATAGCTAGAGATGTTACCTCACCCTAACATCTAGCTAATGTCCCTAGGAGTTTAAATGTGAAAGTTACTCCTGGTCTTTCATTCGGAAGCCATCAGCCCCCCCCCCCCCACCCGTCTTATACCCCTGAAAAAAAGTTCAGTAGCAGCTGACTTGTCAAAAAGACATTTGTCATGCAATGAAGACTTCAGTCCCTTTTAACTAAGACTGGGTCCTTGACAAAGTAACAAAGGCCACTCTCACACAAGGGTCTGTCTGGGCCAGGATTTTCTCTTTCCAATGTCCCCCACCCCCATCACCACCCCACCCATCCCTTCAAACATGGGTCTGTCTCTTTTTCTTGTCTTTTCTTTCTTGTTTTCTTCCTCTCCCTATTTCTCCCCATCTCTCCCCTAATTCTATTTCTATCTCCATCTTTATCTCTCTCCCTTCTCTCTATCTATCTATCTATCTCTTTCTCTCTCTCTCTCTCTCTCTCTCTCTCTCTTTCTCTCTCTTTCTCTCTTTCTCTCTCTTTCTCTCTCTCCAGTCCATCACCCAACCTCATACAAGGTTCTGTCCTAGCTAGGACCCCCCCCCCCTTACCATAGGGGTCTATACCCAGCCCAGAATTTCTCTATTTGGATCTCCTCTCCCCCCCTCCCCCCAACTTTCTCCCACACCCCTCCTTGAGCCAAGGGTAGTAATTTCCCAGCCTCATTTAGCCTTTCTTACCTAACTCCAGTGAAGCCATAGCAGGCTTAGTAGGGGGGCAGTTATGGCAGGTCCAAACTCCTGCTTATCTCAACCAAGCTGACACACTCCCTAGAGGACCCCCTAGCACACCATTACCCCCCAGACTCCAGACCACCATTACCCCCAGATCCCAGCCCATGATATTGCACTTTAATCATCTAGTAATGATGGGAGAAATGTCCACATGAAGAAATTGATCTGACCATCAAGATTACGGATTTTTTTTAGTATGATTTCATGCTCAAGCTCAAATTGTTTTATGGGGATTTGAGAAAAATATTCTGAGTTGACTATGAAATCGTACTCAGTTTTTGTAATCTCGGGACTTGGTTGCTCTTTGCTGGTTTCATCTTGTGTTGAAAACTAGTATAGGATAGGATTGGGGTGGGGTGGGGTGGTATGTCATAAATTGGCATGAAAATTCCTAAAGTGTGTTGAGTTGTGCCAAGGTTGTTTCAGTGTGAGGTAAAACACTAGGGTTATTTTCGTTCAATAATGTGATTTGATCTTTAGATATATAATGTATTCTGTGAGTATCCATGGATTATTAATTACACTTAAATAACTAGGACCCATTTCTTTAACTCTCTCCATGCTGAAGGCAACTGGATATGCCAAAAAGAGCAGTGCATGTGCCCAATCCAGGGTTAAAACCACCGTCTATATTCACTTTGTATGTTATATGTCAGATATTGTTTCATTGATAGTCAACATTCCATTTTTTTTTTATCAAAATCAGTTGTAAAATTAACCAGTTGTACACATTTTAAACTCTAATTTGAAACTATTAGTATTCATAAGAAATACGGTTTAGTGAAATGGTGTTTTTATCTTTTTTTTTCATTTGTCAAAATCAGTCATCAAATTAACCCTAAAATCTCAATGTAAAAATATTCACTGAAATTTGAAACTATTAGTATTACATTCATAAGAAATAGTGTAATTGAAATGGTGTTTTAAGAATGCAGGTTATGTGTCTCTGTGCAATGTTACATGCTAATTATCCTCTTCATCTTAATCCCCTTATAAGTTTAATCTCTTTGTCAATAATGACCAAACTGTCTGTAAGCAGTAGACACTTGATTCCCGAAGAAGAAAAAATTGTTTGGTGAACAAGTGACAAAAACATTTTCAAACACTAGAGTAATAAAAAATGGGTTGGCTGGTTACATCTAAATTGATCAATTACACATGGACCATTACACTCAAAAAGCTAATTACATCTTTGAAAATGTGTAAGCAAATGAAACTTTTGTGTCATCAAGTGTTTTTCCACTCCCTTTGATCTTCAAGAAGGATATGATTGCTGCTGTAAAAACTACACAGAGTGACCTGTGGTCAAGGCTGGTTAGGAACTGGTCACTGTGTCTTCTGACCAGTCCCACAGTCCTCTCCCTCTTTCTCGAACCCCCCTCCCTCCTCCCTCCGAAATCTGTTGAGTCTTCCTACTGGTCATTCTGATTGGACAATATTCTTCCAGTGTCTATCTCTTACTTTGACTGCAGGGGTAGTTTCTGTATTAGGCTTTGTTCCTCTGTGTAATCTATTGTCCCCAAGGGGAATTTTCAATGGTCAAAGGCTACAATTATCTATTTACCAAGATCCCGGGGACAAAAGGTCCATGCAAATCTGAGGTCCCTACTCGTCTTCAAAAAAAAAAGGAAAAAAAGAAAAAAAGAGCTATTAGAACTAATTTCTTTCATTCAAACCTTGTTTTATTCAGCACTAATTTATCCACACAGAAATCGGATGGGTCTAATTTTCTGGGAGAAAATGTTCTAAGTAGGCTCGGGATTAATGCTGAATGTGTTAATGAAGGGTGTGAAAAACTGCCCAGGTGTGTCTGTGGAATATCACTCGGTCCTGGGCCGTGATGCAAGGTTTTCTCACACATGGGGAAAACAGTTGAAAAGCCTTTTGGCCGAAACTGTTACCAGATTTTCGAGGACCTTTTGTAACTGGTGGCACGTCCAGACTGTTTTCTTTCTCAGGAGGCCATGACAAGCTGGTGATGTTGCCAAAAATTGACAGACCTGTCTAGAAGGGAGTCGAGGAATTCTTTGAAATCTTTAGCACTAACAGTCAACTTCCAGGGATTAAGTCCTACCAGCTTCTTTTCATGTCGCCTCAGAAAGAGCTGTCGATTCTGGAGCAGACTTGTAAAATCTTTCACAAGTGTCATTTTGAGATTTGGCCACCAATTTCCAAAGATGTCCACGATATATTGTGGAGAGGTCGTCAATTGAAATCTGATATGTAATTATTTATGCTGTTGTATATAGGGTGTAGTTTAGGTTTCTACTTTTATATGCTGGTTGTTGGAACTCTTCAAGTTCAAGAGGGATCGTGAGGGATGGATGTTTTTAGAGAACTCTGCTTTTGGTATGTAATATACTGGCAAGATGGTTGTTTTTGTTTCAACAATTGTCACAAATGGGTGAAAGATTCCCGCAGTAACGTTAAACAAATATCTCATGGAATAAACTCTAAATGTAAGATAATTGAAATACTTTTATCACTATAATACTTGAGAATAATATGGTTACTGTAACTAGAACTATTGTAGCAAGAGTTATTGTCCAATTTTTAATAATGAAATTTCACAGCATAGAGACTAATGGAAGTTACAACATCAGAATACACTTGTTTTTCTTTCCTTGAATTACAAATAATTTAAAATAAAAAAACTACTTTATTAGAAAATTTGGAATTTTGGATCACATGAACCTAGAACATTGATGATTGAGTATTGAACAATTCTTGAAAGATTTATGATTCTGTGTTTATGCCTGAAGGGATATCTAATGCCCTTTTCTTCTCAAGCTGGGACATTTTGTCATGCATGTTTAAGTACTAGGGTACACGGACTCTGAATGTAAGGATTTGGCAGCTCAGATTTGAACTCCCCAAGAAGAGCATTCCTCAAATGCGAAAATTTTGATTTTGAAAGCATTTCTGTTAGACATTTATTTTGGACAATGGTATTAACACTAATTTGGCATGGAATTAAATGATTTACTGCTTGTACAAATGAAAGGTTACTTTTGAGATTTATTACAAGTGAATAAGGAATTTATTATGATAATGATTAGTAACAGGTGATCAGGCATGAGTTTTCCATGGAAATCTACTGATTTATTTGTCCAGGGGCCAATTGTCTGTTGTTATGTCTGAGATGATGTACACAGATCTGAGGTTACAGGAATATGATTTGTTAAAATAAATATATACAAAATTCTGAAGATCCCAACAGTTTGGATATTTCAAAGCAGAATCGCTTAAATTTGCATGTTCACAAGTAAAATGTCAAAATTCTGTCCTCGTAGAACATATTTTTATATCTGAGAGGCAAGAGTAGCATAAAATAGGAAATCGATGAATTATAATTTATTACAAATAAATTGTACCATAGACTGACTAAAAGCCAAAGGTCAAATATTTGAGAGACATGTTTTTCTTTCCTTTAAAAGTTATTTTGAATAAGAAAGATTAGCGCGTTTTTCTTCCATTCATTTCAACGTCTTGGGATATCCAGCAATTTATTGCACCTCACAAACGTTGAGTCCGTCTGCTTCTGGCAGCTCTCTTTGTTAGGCTGGCTAGCAACTCTTGCATTGGCAGTCAGGAGAGGGTTGTTTGTGAAGTGTTGATGTCGTATAACTTTCAGTGGTCATTCTGGCAGCATCTTTATCATTCCGTACTAAAGTGTGGTTTAAAGGACAAAGACATTAGCATAGTTTAGGAAATTTAAGGTATTACGCTTTTCCTTGCTGATGGCAACCACAGATGCATCTGAGAAAGATATATGTGGGTGGGGATGATTGAGAGAGGGGGTGGGGGGTGGCAGAGAGAGAGAGAGAGAGAGAGAACAGATAGAAAGAAGTAATTTGTTATTCATCCACAACAGGAAGAGAGACATCAAAACTTGTTGCTAAACCTAAAAGTAAACAATTGATTTCCCAGTCATTGGAAAGTAAACACATAAATGAAAGATTTGATTCAGTGGGAGTTTTGGGGTTGAAGTGGTGTGTGGGAGGATTTAAATTATGGGAAGGGGGGTGGGGGGGGGGTGGGGGTAATTTACCGATGAGTGGAGGGGAGGGTGTGCAGTATTAGGTCTGACAGACTAGCAAGAATTTTGAAATAAGAAATGAAATATATTTAGATCACTCATTTCTCAAATTTAAATGGCTCGAGTTGCAAATTGGCAGCTTCACCCCAACCTCCTACAAATGACAAAGATATGAACTGTAAATTTAGGCATCAGTTGTACATAATATATCAGCTATTTTCTTCTTTCTCTATAGTTGCAATTGCAAGGTAAACAGACTTCTACCAAGAAAACTTAAAAAGATCCCAGGCACCAAGATTACAAAACTTTTTGTGTACGATTTCATGCTGAAGCTCAATATATATATATATGAATTTGCACTAAAAAATGATTATACCATTTAGATACAGGGCCTGGCCCCGAGATTAAAAAACCTTTCTGGGTACGTTTTTGTGCAGAACTCGCGTGCTATGCTGAAAAACATGACGTTTTATGAACAACATTCTGAGTTGAGTATGAAATCGTACTCGTAATCTCAAGGCCTGAAATATGAAGACCCAATCTTTGAATAAATCCCTGAATCCCCGAATCCCTCAAGGGAGTCTGTTAGTTGATTTATGGGTCCAGGTGAATGGTGTTTTTGTGTCTTGTCTGTACTAGGTGGGGGGGAGGACCCTCTAGGGATCCTCTAGGACCCTGATAGACTGACATAGAACATCAGTGCCGGTGTGCTGACAGACTGAGGCCATTGAGCGTTTGTGCCACTTTACTCCACAGTTGTTACTGACAAACTTTTCCCCCACTGTCTTTTCAGCCTCCACAGGTTTGGCAGTCTCCTGAAGAACCACCCAGAGATACCAGTGGAGGCCTACACAAAGTACGGACACTCTTTCATCATCCCTGTAATGCTGCTTGTCAATGAGACTTCCTAAATCAGGGCAATCAGTCGCAGGTGGTGGTGGGGGTGGGGGTGTTGTGTTCTAGAAGGGTGGTTGCATGTTCTGGAAGGGTGGTAGGGTGCGAAGCTGCAGGGGTGAGGGATGGAGTGGGGTGGTGGCGATGAGGGTGGAGATGGAGAGGGCATTGTTCTAATAAGAGATTGTGGGATGTATTTGATCGGGAGATATGGTTCTCACTGGATAGGAATAATTGATAAAGAATGGACAGAGAATTAAAATAAAGGGATTCATGGAAATATGAACATAAAAATTGTGGAAAAAATATGACATAGATTTTGAGAAGGAAAAGTAATAATTTTCATTGGTCACACATTTCTCTCTCTCTTTTTCTTTTTCTCTATCTTTCTTTCATTCTTTCTCTCTCTCCCCCTCCCCCTCTCTCCCTTTGTCTCTTTTCTCTCTCTCCTCTCTATCTTTTCTTCTCTCTCTCTCTCTCTCTCTCTCTCTCTCTCTCTCTCTCTCTCTCTC
>JAUTBZ010177987.1:0-23221 GCA_032361785.1 Lepetodrilus galriftensis | reverse complement strand
TCTCAGATGGAAATACGGAGCGAAAGCGAAGTCAAAGGGCAACGCCCCTCATTATAAAAAAGGGCGCGTATTAGCGCAAAAAGGCTGCGTGCCTTTGGAACGCGTAACATCAGTTAAGAGGTCAGCGTGTATATTCTCTGCAAATGAGCTGAATATCGTCTTTTGTTAAGGCTTCGTCGGTCAGTTTACAAAAATACTGGCCGTTTTTTTTCTCTTCATTATAACGGCATGTTTGGCAGACCCCAAAGGGTTTCATTTCGTTGGCTTGTTGTAATGTATGAAGCAACTCTTTTAAGGCAGAAGATATGGCATCCTGTTTGGTTTTATCCAGCTGGTCGCAAGCCTTGATAAAGACAGGGGAAGGGACTGTCTTGAGCAAGATGGATTTTCCCAAATGCGTTAATTTTAGATGTGTTTTTCTTTGATCTATTGAATCTGGGTGCTTGGTAAGCAGCTCTCTTTTCTCTAAAACTTTTAAGGTTTGGGATACTGTCCCTTTCGTCTGTCCTAAATATTCTGTGACTGCCATTGGGGTGTCAGAGTATTTGTTACAAATTGACAAATAATGTAAGGCCTCTATATGCACAGGCTGCAAGCCGAACTCAGATCCGACATTTCGGTTTTCTGTTCGGAGCAAGTTACTCAGCCGTTCAAGGTAATCATAAATTTTTTGTGTTGTCATAATTATATAGTATCGAATCGAAATCTTATTGACAAGGATTTTATATTTGGCTATATGTCTATTTAGGTATTGATTCGATACTATATCGGGTCAATATTAATTATTCGCATTTAATCAAGGATTATGACAAATGAAAAAAGCTATTTTTTATCATGCAGGCTGTCCTGTTTGTGTCAGTGCCGAGCAACAGTTTGTGACGGCACTGGACAAAAATCAGTACGAAATTGAAATTATTCACTTGGGAAAGGAAGCAGATAAAATTGACGAGGCAGAGAGGGCAGGTGTTCAGTCCGTTCCAGCCCTACTTTTGGATGGTGCCATATTTCATATTAACTACGGCGCATCACTGAAAGCTGTGCGGGGAGAGGCCTAATGATCAAACACTCTTTTTTGACATTGTTCGTGTTATCACTATTTGCACAGTCTTCTTATGCAGATAATCACCATTCAAAGGGTGTTCAGGCTAAGAAAAGCCCATCAGTTGCGGCGAGCTTTGATATTATCCACACCAGGATAACGACAAAAGGCAATGTGGCAATTTTTCATATGGCTGTTTCTGGCAAGGCGGGGGAAAGTAAGCCGTCACCAACAGGGAAATTGGCGGGAAGCACAGTCTTTTCTTATGTATGGCCAACAACTATTGATAGTTCTGAGGTTGGGTTTGAAAAAAAATCAGGTATTTTGGCGCTGGCTGTAACAGCGCATCCTGATTTTGATGATACCCCGCTTTATGATGAAAACGGTGATAACAATACTCAAAATGATGGTAATGTTTGGCATAGTCACTGGGTTGTTCTGAAACCGAATAAAAAATGCGGTAAAGGCGCTTTGGGTGTTGTTGATATACCCAAAGGTGCAAAACCCAAATTACCTAAAACATGGCCTGGTCTTCCTATTTTGTTGGACAGTCCTGGCTGGAATCCTACCTTTAACAAGGAAACTGTAGAGGTTCGTGTGCCCTTTAATGATATTGGTGTTGTTGAAAAAATGAAATTTGATGGCGTTACGGCTGGATTGCGGGTTAATCAAAGTATTCATGCACCGCTTTTATGTGTGGTTGATGTCAAGGATATTGCTTCAGGCGATTTAAGCTTGCCAGGAAAGGTCAATAAATAACTGATGTTACGCGTTCAAAGGCACGCAGCCTTTTCGCGCTAATACGCGGCGGGCGTTGCCCTTTGCTTCGCTTTCGCTCCGTATTTCCATCTGAGAAGCAAGTTTTGACGACTTGTCTAAAGTTTGCGTAACATCAGTAAATAACTCATCCTAAACCCTACCAGCGATAGCTTTTGTTTGAGCCATAGCGCAGTCTGTTATGGGGGCGTCTTTGGGAGCGGAATTTACCAAAGCGGCGGACGAAATATTTTCGGCGTGGGCTGGCTTTTTTGCGAAAAGAGCGTCTTTGCCCTGACCAGTAGATAGAGGATTCGCCTGCCCATCTTTTGATCTTTTTATGATGTCTTGTGCTGGCAGTGGCACTGAAAACATTCATGGTCAGAAAAAGGATGGCTGTCAGGATGAGTGTTATTTTTTTCATGTAATTTCCCCCCAAATACTATTTTTACCTGTTTTTGAAGTCTTGAGACCAGCTTTTGTCTTCTTGCCCTGTCGGCCATGAAGCCGAAACCCAAAGCCCCTTATTATGTGGGGGGCGCATCCTTGTTATGAAATAACAAAATATTGGGGCAGATAGATCCTGTGACACGTTCAGGATGACAAAAGCCAAGATTTATTATTGTATTCTTTTTGACGTCAACAAAACTTGAGCTATTTAAGCAATAATATTGTCTAAAAATCAAGGGAACATCTTGTAAATACTTAATTATTTCTATTTTTATTTTATAAGGAACTTGAGTATCTCAAAAATTCAAACAGTTTTTAGTTTGAAAACAGCTCTGCACTTTTGGCACTTTTTGCTCCCAAACGGAAGCTTGCGCACTCATGTGTTGGCAATGAGGGGGAGATGAGGGTTATCAATTGGTTCAAACAATAATAATCTGGGGTTATGGATCCTGAATCAAGTTCAGGATGACAAAAATATAGTTGTTCAACTTCATTACCATAGAGAGCGATTAATCGCGTCTGTACCAAACACACACCAATAGCTTTGATTGGTCAAAGGGAGAAAATTTTGAGAATTGAATTTTTCTGGATTTGAGACCCTCAAAATAACAAAGACCACAGCAAAATTCCCCCCAAAACAAAGGTTGCGACATTAGATGCACAGTTTTTACTTGCGAATAGCTCGCAATTGCATTAAACAACATATTCATAAAGCTGCATATAAAAGACAAAAGGATCTTCATCATGCTTATGCGTTTCAATCTTTATAAATCCCTCATTGGCGTTGGCACAGCTGCGGCGTTGCTTGCCTGTCCTGTTCAGGCAGGGGCGGCTACTGCGCCGAGCTTTAGGGATATTTCTGAAAATTATGCCAATATTGCCCATGCGGGTTATGAAGACAGCCTGATTTCAGCGCGCAAATTGATGGGGGCGGTTGAAGCCTTTTTGAAAGCACCCGACAAGGCCGGTCAGGACGCGGCCAAGGCGGCCTGGAAAGCGGCGCGTGTGCCTTACCAGCAGACAGAAGTCTTTCGTTTTGGCAATAAGCTGGTGGATGACTGGGAGGGCAGGGTCAATGCCTGGCCGCTGGATGAGGGGCTGATTGACTATGTTGCCAAGTCTTATGGCACAGAAAATGAGGAAAACCCGCTTTTCACTGCCAATATTATTGCCAACAAGACCCTGAAAATAGGGGGCAAGACGGTGGATGTCAGCATCATTACCCCGACCCTGCTTGCCAGTTTGCAGGAGGCTGGCGGCGTTGAGGCCAATGTAGCGACAGGTTATCATGCCATTGAATTTTTGCTGTGGGGGCAAGACTTGAACGGTACAAAAGCTGGCGCTGGTGCGCGTCCTGCTACTGATTTTGACCCCAAAAACTGCACAGGCGGCCATTGTGATCGCCGCGCCCACTATTTGAGCGCTGTCACCGACCTTTTGACCAAGGATCTTGAAGAAATGGTTGCGCTATGGGCTAAGGACGGCAAGGCGCGCGCCGCTGTGATGGCTGGTGATGGCGCGGCAGGCATTAAGGCTTTGCTGATTGGTATGGGGTCTTTGTCTTACGGCGAAATGGCAGGCGACCGCATCAAGCTTGGCCTGATGCTGCATGATCCTGAAGAGGAGCATGACTGTTTTTCTGACAACACCCATAACTCCCATTATTACGACGCTGTTGGCATTCAAAATGTCTATACAGGCCATTATAAACGCATTGACGGTTCTGTGGTCAAGGGTGCTTCGCTGGCTGGTTATATGAAGGGCAGGGATGCCAGGATGAATACAGCCATGATGTCGAAAATAGGGGACACCCTTGCCAGCATTGAGGTGATTGTCAAACGTGCTGAAGGCGGCGAGGCCTATGACCAGATGCTTGGGGAAGGCAATAAGGACGGCAATGCCGCCATCCAAAAAATCGCCGATGCCCTCTCTGCCCAGACCAAGGATATTGAACGCATTTTGGCTGCCCTAAAAATCAAGGGCGCCAGCAGCCTGAACGGCGCTGCAAAATAGGGTTGTTGGTCTGTTTTGTTGGAACGCCCTGCCAATCAGGAGGGCGTTCACTTGATAACACTGATCCATTTTGTAAAATGGTATCAGAATATTTGAAACCCAGGCATTTGGCTATGACCCATATTATATTCCCAAAAACCAGATTTTTCAAACAGCTCTTTATGCCTGCGTTGTTTTGTGCAGGGCTGACGGGCTTTGGGGTGTCTTCTGCTTTGGGCTATGAAAACGCTTCCTTTTCAAAACCCTTTGCCGCGATGGCGGAAAACCGCAAGATGGATTTTTTGCTGGGCAAGGCGATGTTTAAAAAGCTTTGGGTGTCTGCGCCAGCCTCGACCCAGGCTTCGGATGGATTGGGGCCGCTTTATAACGCCCGTTCCTGCCTGAGTTGCCACCCTAAAAATGGACGCGGCCAGCCGCCCCGCAAAGGTGAGGCTGCAACCTCCCTGTTTTTGCAATTATCTGTGCCGCCATTAATCAGTCAGCAAAAACTGATGGTTGCGGGCAAGCTTGACCATGTGCCTGATCCCATTTATGGCAGCCAGTTACAAAACAGGGCGGTGCAGGGTTTTGGGGCTGAGGGGCAGCTTCAGATCCGTTACAGCCCTGTGATGGTTAAACTGGCAGGCGGGGAACAGGTGACCTTGCAACAACCGGCCTACAGCATTTTGGGGGCAGGCTATGGCGACAGGGCGCAAAATCTGCAAGTCTCGCCGCGTCTTGCCCCCCAAATGATCGGGCTTGGGCTGCTGGAAGCTATTGCCGCGCAGGATATTTTGAAAAATGCCGACCCGCAGGACAAGGACGGCAATGGGATTTCAGGCAAGGCCAGCAAGGTCTGGTCATATGTCAAAAATACAGTGATGCTGGGGCGCTTTGGCTGGAAAGCCTCGACCCCTTCGGTGCTGGAACAGTCCAGCCGCGCCCTTAACAGCGATATTGGGATTTCAAACCCTGTTTTTAAGGCGCCCTTTGGGGATTGCACCGCTGCGCAAAAGACCTGCCGCAATGCCCCAAATGGCAATACAAAACGCGATCATAATCTGGAAATCGGCAAGATGATGAATGACAGGCTGGCCTTTTACGCTGCCAATCTGGCTGTACCTGCGCCCCGCAACCCCAACAGGCCGAACATTGCGCGCGGCAAGCTGCTTTTCAACGCCATTGGCTGCGCAAACTGTCACAAGCCCTCTTTTAGAACCGCCAAAATTTCAGGCCAGAACAGTCATTTGTCCAGCCAAACCATCTGGCCCTATACCGATTTATTGTTGCATGATATGGGCAAGGCTTTGGCCGATGGCCGCCCCGTGCATAATGCGACGGGCAAAGAATGGCGCACCGCGCCGCTATGGGGCATTGGCCTGAGCCAAACCATTAACGCCAACAGTCATTTTCTCCACGATGGCCGCGCCCGCTCGCTCAAGGAAGCCATTCTATGGCATGGCGGCGAAGCCACCCAAACCCGCACCAACTTCAGCCACCTGCCCAAAGAGGACAGGGACAAACTGATAGCCTTTGTGAAATCGCTTTGAGTTTTTTGTGGGCGGCTCTTAATACTGATGCTAAATCTCATAAGGCGCGACTCTTAGGCCAAGCCGCTATACTGCACCAGCCTAAGGATTGTCTTCACTCAGAAAGCAAGATCCCCTTTGAAATGCCCTTACTTATCAGTAGCAGCTGTTTTTTCAGGACTGCCGTCTTTTGACTCTGATGACATTCTTTCCATCATCTGCATCATGGAATTGATAAAGATATTGGCCTTCTTCTCTTCTGGAATATCGCTGTTCATGGTTTCTATGAAGAAAGAGCCTATTCTTTCCGGCATGGTCACCAGGGTATCATAGTCCCCAGAGAACAGCGCATCAATACAAGAACCGACCTTGGTAGGGTCGCCATTGGCTGCGGCATGGGCCGCATCAACAGAACAGGAAACACGGTCTTTGGGGCTAAATTTCAAAGCCACTTTGTCCATCTTCAGACTGGTCAGGCGGGTCAGTTTCTGTTTTTCAAGATTGACATTTTTGCCAAATTTCAGTTTGAAATTGGTTGGAATATCTGGCTGCGAAACCAGCGCCGCCTTTTGCTCCATGACAACAGCATTTTTGATGGGGGCAGCCTGGACAGGGTCTTCATTTTTCAGCAATGTTGCAGAGCGTTGGGCAAGAATGGCTTGTTGCGCGCAGGCAAGATTGACGCCAGGATTGATCACCCGCGCCTGAAGCGAGCCAGAAACCATGGTCATCACAGCAATCATGGTGACAAAACCGGCGGCCATATAATGGCGCACATCAAATTTTTCCCAGTCAATAGAGGCGACAAAGCTGACAACCATATTCACCAGAGAACCGATTGTGTTGACCAACATATTTAAAATTTTTATTACAGCTTCCATAACGCCACCTTACCTGATTATATACGCCTCCATCTGCCAGAGAGACAACCACCCAATATGGCTAAGTCTCCTTATAACACATGGTACAAAATACCCTGAAAATGAGGTCTAAACATTCTGAAATGCCCAAAAATCAGAAACAAACCAAAATTTTCTATATAATATATGTAGAACCTTTCAGGCGCTGTGTAAATATACAGACTATGATTATATTTAATGCCCAACACAGCAGACATTAATAACACACCCCAAATGACAGGTAACATCGGTTCTTAACGCACCTGAACCTATGGGTGTATTGCGTTGACTGTTTTGTCTGCCAATGTTTGATAGGCTTGGGCATTGACATGGACATAGTCAAGATATTGGGCAGGCGGGATGGCGGCATCCTTGATATAAAAGACCTTGTCATTGTCAGGCTGAACAAGCGCCTCAAGGCTGAGGAGATGTTTTTTATATTTGCGTTTTGTAATCAGGCGGCGGCGCATTTTAGGGTTTTCGCGGCCATAAATGACCACTGTTCTGGAGGCCATTTTGGGCAAGATCTGGCGCAGTTTCTTGAAGGCCTCAACCTGAATGTGTGGCTCGGCAAATGTGATGCTGGTATAGCGTCCCTTGGCCAGCAACAAGACCTCAATATCGGCAGAGACGCCCCCCGCTTTTGTCACTGTTTTTTTGTTCCAGGATTTTCGCAGGTCGCGGACATAATTTTTGAGCGAGCCGCCTAAAAAATAGTCATTCCAAAAAATGCGTGAGCGATAAAGCCATGAAATGGTTGCCATGCCCTGACCTATCGTGCGTTCGAGCGCAGATTCAGAGCCATTTTTCAAGCGGCAGGCCGGCAGGTCTGATGACTGAAGGCTTTTCAGCCATTTGCGGCTGTTTTCCTTGTCTTTTGGGGCAAAGGCACTTGAAAAACTACGGATGCCAACTGTCATCACAACCAGGTCAATCTTGATATTTTTCATCAGTTTGACAATGGCAAGCTGGTCGGCAGGCAGGCCACCGGTCAGGCCAAGATTGAGGGTGACAATATCCTGTTTTGGAAATTTTTTGTGCAGCGACTTATTGAGGGCGCTGGCCAGGTCATGGCGTCTCCAGTTTTTATCACCATGTTTGGACATGGCCTCACCAAAAGCCAGAGAGTCCCCAAGAACAAGGACTTTTTGCCCTGACGCCCGTCTGAATTTTTCAATTTTGAGGCACAGGGTTTCAGGGGACTGGATATCGACAGGTTCAAGGGCAATATCGCTATAATTTATAAAGAGGCCAACAATCAGGTCAGCCAGAACCAATGTTGCAACGCTGATAAGGGCAAGACCGGTCAAGGGAAATGACTGGAAGCCTTCCTTAAGCTGTTTTATGGTTTTGGCAATAAAAGGGGGCATGACAGCTCTTCCTAAAAATTTTGGTAAAGAAAGGAGACATCCTGCGGAGAGGATAACAGAAAGACCGCCAGAATAGTGAGGGCCAGAAAAACAGAACGGGCAATGCGTTGCTTGGTCATAATGTGATCCCCGTAAACATTTTAAAGAATATCTTTGCGCTGGTCACAACAGGAAAAAACCATAGGGTTGTTGAAAGGGCAAAAAACACATAGGTCAGGATGGTTGCCGGAATGACAGGCGGTTTCAGGATGGCCTTGCTGATTTTTGGGTAGAATTTGAAATCATAATTGTCAAATTTTTTGCGTTTGACCTGAAGAAAAACCAGACCCGCCCCGTGCATGACCCCAAACAGGATGAAGCCCAAGGATATTTTATGCCACAGGGCAATGACCAGCATGGTTAAAAAATAGGCGCCAACGACATAGGGAAACTGTTTTTTGCGTTCGACCCTGAAGAATACAATTTTGCAAAGTGGGGTAAAGACATAGTCGCGAACCCAGAAGGTCAGGCTCATATGCCAGCGATTCCAGAAATCCTGTAGGTTGGAGGCAAAATAGGGTCGGTCAAAATTCTCACAAATCTTGAAGCCCATCAGTCTGGCCAGACCAATCACAATGTCACAATAGCCGCTAAAATCAAGATAGACCAGAAAGAGCTGGATCAGGACGCCAAGCCATAACAGATAGACAGCAACATCAGGGTCACCGCCAAAGGCAAAAATACCCAGTGGTGCGAGATTGTCAGCCAGCACGAATTTTTTGAAAAATCCCATGGCAATGCGTTGGGCACTGGACAGGGCCTGGTCAATATCGACAGCTCTTGGGCTGTGAAGATCTTCATGGAAAGGCTCATAACGTTCAATCGGCCCTGCGAGCAGGGTTGGAAAAAACATCATATAATTAATAAAGGTCAGGTAATCAAGTTCTTCAAGTTCTGGGGCATCCATGATGACAGAGATGGCGCGGAAACACAGATAGGACAGGCCAATGATACGAAGATCAAGAAACAAGAAGGGGTTGAAGCTGCCAAAAACCTGGGGATCCTTGACCAGAAACAGGAAAACCCAGATCGCCCCGACGACCACAACAATGGTGGGAAAGGGAAGCTCGCCGCCCGTCTTGCGGTTGTAATGGGCAAATATAAAGGTAAAGTTGAGAAAGATAATCAGGGTGACTATCGCGTTAAAGTCTGTCCCTACAATCCAGAGAAAGACAGCGTTCAGTCCCAACAGGGCAAAATTTTGAGCCTGAAAGAATGCGGCAAATTTTTTGTGCCGAAGCAGATGGAACAGCAAAAGGGCAAATCCGGCAAAGACCAGAAAAGTCCAGCTATTAAGGGACAGGCCAATAGATGATGGTTGGAATAGGTCTTGATCTTGCATCCAAATTCCTTTTAGTCATCTCTTATGCTTTAGTTGTCGTGACAGGCTGAAGCTGAAATCCCCAAGGCCTGATAAGGTATGAGACCAAGTTTTGGTCTTGGCTCACAAGACATTTTTCTATTTTGGAACGCCCTGCCAATTCAGGCCGTCTTTGTCCATTTGATAAACTGTTATAACGGGCGCATGGCATCAGGCAAGCCAAAACGGCCTGGACGTTGATATATACACCGAAAAAGGAGGCTGAAAGGGGCTTGGACGCCCACAAAATAATTGTTTATTGTTGCGGGTGTCGTTAGGCTTAGGCAGCCAGAATGGTATCCACCAAGGCGCCAAGATTTTTCAGTTTTGCACTTTGCTTGATGCCGATACGGATATTAAATTCCTTCTCGATCTCAACCATAAGGGCAATATGCGCCAGACTATCCCAGCCTGTTACATCTGAAGCCTGGGTTTCATCATTTAGTTCAAGGCTATCATTCTCGAAATATTCCTGAAAAATAGGGGTCAGGCGGCTATAAATTTCTGTACGGTCAGCCATATTATGGTCTCCTCATGGGATGTAAATAATTTATGGGTTAAAAATAATACTGGTTCACAAAATGGATAATATTATCAAATGCTGGTACGCCTGAAAATCAGGGGTGTTCCGGCACAAATAAGGCTTATTCTTTCTGTGAACACATATAACAGGTCAGGCTGATTATTCAGGCCGTTTTGCAATCAGGATACAGGAAATGCTCAATTTTCTTTTCACAGCCCGTTCCAGACTATTGCCTGTCACTGGCAAGAACTGGCTGGATTCAATTTCAAATCCCTGAGCCTTAACGAAATCAACAAATTCATCTGTGGTTCTCCAAAGATAAATATGGTCAGGGGCAGGGCTGTTAATTGGCACATTGATGAAAAGGCGGCCACCAGGACGCAAGGAAGCAAACAAGGTTTGAAGGGCTTTGTCAGGCTCTTCAAGATGTTCCAGAACCTCACTGATAATGGCGCAGTCAAAGGCCTGCTCTTTCGCTGAGGCTTTCAAAACGTCCTGTTCAATAATATCAATATCACGTTCAACACCCAATTGGCTCAGGGCATGACGGGTGGCGGCGATACTGGATTTGCTGACATCCCAGGCTTCAAGATATTTGAGATTTTTGTCTTGGGCGGCAAAATAGAGAAACAGGCCATGACCTGGACCGACTTCAAGATATTTAGAACCTTCAGGATTGCCTGGCAAAAAGTCTGTACGGAAATAATCAAAGGCTTCTGCATGAGGTGCCCAGATCAAAAGGGAAATCAGGATACCATGCACATAACGGGACATATAGCTGTCATCGTTATAAACCTCATCATAGGCTTCTTTAAAAGTGCTGCGGCGGTAGGCATCATGCCTGCGGAAATAAATTTCTTCTTCAAGAAACTCTTCACACATCCAGCGATAGTCTTCGCAATATTGCTTGAGTTCTTTTTCGGTCAGCTTAATGGCCAGACCAGCAAGTTCGTCAGAGCGCTGCATAAACTCTGGGCTGTTGCCCTTGAAGCGGCTTTCACAATATTCTGCATGTTCAGGCCAGATATCCAGCAAAACACCAACAACCTTTTTGAGGTTTGGATAAGAGTCCAGTTTTGATTGATCGAAATCCATTATAAAATCCTAGATTTTTAGCTGCAAAATATGAGTTCCGGCAAGAAAATTGATCCTTGCAGAAGAAGGAAGGCCTGAGCTTGACAAAATATACGGTTTAACCAAAGTCCCTAAATCTAGCGTCCCTAAATCCCTGTCATCCCTAAATTTAACGCCCCTAAATATGGATAATCTGGACATTATAAAATTTATGGTCATCTCTTTTTAGGTTCGTGTCTAAACTGAGGTTGATGATCCTTTATGTGTAGAAACCCAACAATCTCATTGAATAATGATAAGTTATAATTTTATATCAAGGGCAAGTTGTTTTGGGCATTTATTCCAACAACCCTATAAACGTCAAGCAAAAAGCCACACCAAATGATAGGTATCCCCAAGAAACTTCGGGATGTTGTCATGGCTCAATTCCATAAGCTATTGGTGTAAATGAGGAATATTCAATCATGTCATTACTTAGTGAACTTCCTTGGCTTTGCCGGGCTCCTGATGATTATGTTAAACGCCTGTCCCGCCTAGATCCCGCACAGAAAGATTTTGTTCCCCTGTTGCGTGAATTGGGGAATTTTTATCTTAGTCCTGCCCGTCTTGACCGATTGGGAAAACGGATTGCGGGCTATCAGGATGAAAGTCATGACCTGCGGCCACTGGAAACGCTGAAACTTGGATTGGTGACCAATGCCACGACTGATTTTTTGGCAAATGGATTGCGGGCAACAGCGCTGCGATATGGGTTTGATCTCCAGCTGACAGTTGCTGATTTTGACCAGGCCGTACAGGAAGCCCTTGATCCGGCGTCCCCAGTGAATGCCGCAAAACCAGATGTAATTTTGATTGCCCTGGATCATCGCGGCCTCCCCCTGCAATTTGATATTGGCGGCGAAAGCTCCGTGGATGGCGCGCTTGACTATCTGGATATGATACGGGGCAATTTTGCCAAACATTCAGGGGCAACCATTATTGTCCAGTCGCTGGCACGTCCTGTTTCTTCCTTGTTTGGCAGTTTTGACCGCCATGTCTCGGGAACAGGCGTTTCCTTGACCGATGCCTTTAATCGCGGTTTGGCTGAAAGGGTTGGCGGCACAGCCGACCTTTTGCTTGATACAGCTGTTCTGGCAGAAAATGTTGGGCTTGATAGCTGGCATGATGATGTACGTTGGCATACTGCCAAAATCCCGTTTGCCCTGGAATTTTTACCGATTTATTGTGACCATGTTTGCCGCTTGCTGGCGGCCTATCGCGGCAATAGCCGCAAGGTTCTGGTGCTTGATCTTGATAACACCCTATGGGGCGGTGTTATCGGGGATGATGGCATGAACGGCATTAATCTGGGACAGGGCGATGCCACAGGTGAAGCCCATCTGGCGGTGCAGCGCATGGCCTTGAACCTGAAGGAACGGGGCATTGTTCTGGCGGTCTGTTCCAAAAATAATGAGGATACGGCGCTTGAACCTTTCCAGAGCCATCCGGACATGCTGTTGAAAGAGGATGATTTTGCTGCCTTTGTTGCCAACTGGAATGACAAGGCCTCCAATATCAGGGCGATTGCCAAGTCCCTCAATCTGGGGCTGGACAGTGTGGTTTTTCTGGATGACAATCCTATGGAACGTGATCTGGTGCGCCAGTCTTTGCCTGAGGTGGCCGTACCAGAGGTGACGGATGATCCCTCATTCTATCCAAATCTTGTGTTGGGTGCAGGTTATTTTGAGGCTGTGGCCTTTTCTAATGATGACCGTCAACGCGCGACGCAATATCAGGCCAATATGGAACGGCAAAAATTGGAAGTTACTGCAACTTCTATTGATGACTATCTGGGGTCTCTGGATATGAAAATGCAGTTCACGCCTTTCGATGATTTTGGACGTGAACGGATCGTGCAGCTTATCAACAAGACAAACCAGTTTAACCTGACGACGTTTCGGGCAGATGAAAAACAGGTTATTGCCTGGGAACAGGATGCTGAGGTGGCAGGTTTCCAGATTAAGCTACAGGACAGGTTTGGTGATAACGGCATGATCTCGGTGGTTGTTGCAGAGCAAAAGGGGACAGTCTGGGATCTGGTGATCTGGCTGATGAGTTGCCGGGTTCTCAAGCGACGTGTTGAGGAAACCGTTCTCAATGAGCTTGTTTCACGGGCAAAGCAGAGCGGGGTCGATAAGTTGACAGCAAAATACATCCCCACTATAAAGAATGGGCTGGTCAAGAACCATTATGCCGATCTGGGGTTTGAGAAAACCTCTGAAGAGGATGATGGGACAAGTTATTGGCAACTTGAGATAGCAAACTACAAGCCTAAAGATCTGCCTATTATGCAGTCATAAGGGTATATTGTTATCTTCCAAAATGATTGGTACTCTTCTTTCTGGCATCGTCTTTTAATGTTGGGCGCACGTAAAGTATGTGGTGGTCTGGCCTGCATGTTAGGGTCACGCCCCTGAAAATTATGGTATTTTAGATGAAGTCTTTTGTTGGGAAGATCCTTGCTGTCCTCACGAGCCTGTCGGTTCTCATTGGCTCTTGGATAGAATCAATGCCGTTTTTGAATAAAATTTCGGCTTATGCCAGGCAACTTGTCGTTGGCATCACCTTTTTGGGGCTGGGCAGTATCATCTTTTTGGGTGAGAAGGCGCATATTGTCAAGACAGCTGAAAAAAGCTTGATAGTTGAAAAAGATCAGGACGCCATAAAGCTTGCCCAAAAAGCCGTACCCCCGCCCCTGCCTAAAGATAATTCATCAGCCATTGCCAAAGCCAGTAGTGCTTTTAATAGGGCCGACTATCAGACCTCCTTTCAGGCTTTTCAAAAATTATCGGCTGAGAATCCTAATGACCAGCTTGTCAAATTTTGGCTGGCACGCCATTATCTCGACGGGCGCGGCACAGCCAAAAATCTGGACAAGGCGATCACAGCCTATAGGGAATTATCTCAGGTGGGGATGAATGAGGCTTATGTCTGGGCAGCTATTGCACATGAACGGCGCGGTCATGACAATGATGTCTCCGAAGCCATGAAGCTTTATGAAAAGTCTTTAAAAACAGGTGTCTATGCCACTTCAGCCGTTCGGTTGGCACAGGGACATCAGAGCGGTGTTGGGGTCGAGGCTAATCTTGTAAAATCAATCCGTTATCAGGCACGGGCCTATATTATGAAAGTGCCTGGCTTGAACCTTGAGGCCTATCAATGCCGTGATATTTTCATGGCGCTTGAAATTGAAAAAGCCATTGCAGAGGAAGCAGGCAAAACCAGTCCTGCAAACACTGAAACTGATGACATGGCGAGCCTGACTGGTTGCCTTAAGAACAACAAAAGCAAAGCCTGGAAGAAAATTGCCTTGCTCAAGATTGTTGATTACATCAATTATAGTACCGTTTCGCCAAACTATAGTCTGAAACAGCCACCAAAAGGCGTGGAACAAAATGTTTTGGATAAAATCGCCCAGATTAGCAAGAAGACAATTACCAAGAAGAGGGTTGTTTCTCCTAAACCTGTTCAAAATGCTGATCCAACAGCGATTTCAGCAGCAGTTGCCTCTTATGGCAAGGCTGACTATAAGGCCTCCTTTCAGGCTTTTCAAAAATTATCCGCTGCCTATCCAGGTGATCATCTTGCCAAATTTTGGCTGGCACGCCATTATCAGGACGGACGGGGCACAGCCAAAGATTTGGACAAGGCCATAACCGCCTATACCGAGCTGGGCACAGATGGCATGGATTCGGCAAATGTCTGGGCAGCCACAGCGCGGGAACAGCGCGGTCATGACAATGATGTCACTGAAGCGATGAAGCTTTATCAAAAGTCCATGAAAACAGGTGTCTATGCCACTTCAGCCGTTCGGTTGGCACAGGGACACCAAAATGGGATTGGGATTGAGGTCAATAAAACAAACTCAGTGCGTTATCTGGCGCGTGCCCATATTATGAAAGTGCCGGCCTCAAACCTGGATAGCTATGGTTGTCGTGATATTTTCACAGCCCTTAAGATTGAAAAGGCCATTGCTGATGAGATCGCCAAAACCAGCCAGAAAAAGGCTGTAACGAAAAGCACGGCCAGTCTGGTCGACTGCATTCGGAAAAAGGAAGGGAAAGACTGGAAACAGATTGCCTTCCTCAAGATCGTTGATTACATCAATTATAGTACTGTTCTGCCAGACTATAGCCTGAAATTACCACCAAAGGGCTTGGCACGCAGCGCCAGCAATCAGACCAGAATATTGCCGCCGCATTTTGACCTGTCCTTTGCCATTGCCAGTGATTCCGATAGCCAAAGCTATCAACATGCTGTTGCCAACCAGTCGATCATGCACCAAAATTATGGGCTGGCGATCAGCACATCTTCTTATGTAACAGGACAGACCAATAGGGCAACGTCATCTTTTTTTACAGGCCATCTTAACCCAGAAAACCAGCCCTTTGGCCAGTCGAAATCAGAATTGCCAGATATGCTGCGTTTGTGGCACAGGGGCTGGGTAGATCATATTCATGGCTGGTCTGATGCCCATATGTTGGCCAGTCATCATTTTTCCAAACCCCGTTCTCTGGCCTCTGGCCTGGATATTAATATTGGTGTTCTGTTTTCTCAAAAGACATCAACGCATAAGGCGGGGCTTTATGATCTTCATGGTCAGGGCGTCAGCTATTGGACAGATCAAAAGTTTGGTGTAATCCGGCTTTTCTTTGATAAGCAGCCGCCCCATGATACCGTCTATAAAGTCTCATGGCCGCCTTATACCCATCATTATGATGTCAACGCCTGGAAACTGTTTTCCCATAAGGTTTCAGAACGGGGTAAGGATGTTTACCTTGTTGAACTGCCTGTGAACAGGAAGCCCGCCGCGACCTATCATTCTGTTGAAAAAGACGGGGCGATGCCCAAAATACCAGGGACTGATGCTCATATCAGTGCTTCTGCCAAGTCTTGTGATGAGAAAAAATGCGCCGTCAAGCTTTTGGCCGTTGAACTTGATCCCCTCGGTAAAAATGGTATGGCAACACAGGCAGAATGGTTGAAATATTTTAATATCCATCCCATCATCAATACAGCTCATGGGGGGGAAAGACTTGCCTCATTTGCAACCAGGGATTATGTCGAAAGCTTTCGCAAGGCGGACAAGGAAACGGACACGTTACTGGATAAAACCTATGTCTGGATGGGATTGCCTCTTGCTGCTCTACCCAATAGAAAATTCTATATACAGAATATTTTGGAAGATTTTGGTATTCGAGACATTCGTCCCTTCCAGATGAAGTCTGGGGCTGTTATGCTACAGTTTGGTATTCCGGCAAAGGTTTCCACTGAATTTGGCAATATGACTAATTTGGTGACGGCCTGGGCAGGGATGAAGGATACAACTTATCCTGATAAAGAAAAATTCTTGAAATGGGCTAAAAAGTCCATGAATTTAACAGACAGTACAGCCAAAGAAATCTGGAAGGTTAAATATTGCGGTTTTGAACAGGGCGGCTGGCTCATGGGCATCATTGAGGCCAGTCAGCGCACCAAATTTAAAAACCGCCAGTCAGGTGAAATTTGGTACACCCATTTTGCCACGATCTGTAAGGATGACTCACGGCCAAGAGATTCTATTTCCTTTTCCCAAAAGAACAAGGAAGCCCTGTCACGGTTGTCACGTCTACATTATGGCCTTGGCGCAGACCTTGAAAAACAGGGGTTTCAGCGTTTATGGGTGTTGCCGCCCTCTGCGGCGATGCGGCTCAGGATATTGGAGGCGGAGTTTGGGGCCGAAAATGTTCAGGTCAAAAACTCTGGTGGCCAGTTCCAGATTCAACCCGTGATTGGCATGTTCAGCCCTGAAATGTTTCCGCGCCCTGGTCTTGAAAGCCGTGACCTGAATGGGTTGACGCTGGCGGTTTCCGATCCCCAAAAGCTTGCCTCAACGAAAGTTATGGTTGGCAAAAAGGAACTGAAATGGCTTGTCAAGGATGGTACTGGCAAGAAGGGGGCTATTACGGTGCTGGATATCAGTGAACCCTATTCCCTTCTGAATGAGATTTCCTGGCCGTCCTCAAATGAGATGTCCATAAATACTGTGACCCGAAAGGACGCGACAGATCAGGATAAAATTCAGTTCTCTGTAAAGTCAGGCGCTCAGCCACACTGTTTCCGTCCCTATATGGGCGGAACGGTCGATAATATTTCTGCGGTTGGGATGGCCTTGCACGGTGTTGGCGCGGATGACACTGTGGCGATTGAGTTCAAGACAGCCCGTCATGACGGTTCGGTCATTGTGACAAACCGCTATCAGGATATGAAGCAAAATGCCAAATATAAGGAACATACCATCCTGTCTTTTGATATTGCCAATTATACCCCCGACCAGAACTGGCAAAATTATCTTGTGCCAACCTATCAGGCCAAAACAGATTTGAGCCAGCCGATCAGGTCAATGGCTGATGTGCCGTTAATTCAGGGACGGCTGGAAGAGGTCTGTATTCATTACCGGTCAAAATCTGGGGCAGACCTACAGATTGATCATTTAAGTCTGTATCGCTATGTAACGGCCAACCGTTTGCCAACAGACCCTATTGCTGTTGGGGGGATGGTCAATATTGACAAGGCCAACAGCCTAAACAGTGATAAAGTTTATTTCGTCAGGATTACGGGAAAATCAGGCAAACCCCAATATGCCCGTGTAGGGGCTGATGGGTTTTATCTGGCAAAAATCAAGGATGGCGCGCAGGTACTCACCGTTGAGTTATTGGGACATCAGAACAATAAAGAGGAAGCAGACAGTTTGCAAAAAAGAAAAATTCATATTGTAAAGTCAGAAATCCATGTGGATTTTGATTTGGGGGCTGCACAATGATTGGATTGTTGGCAAAACGCCTGTTATTTTGTGTGGGCATGGTGTTGGCAGGGCCTGTTTCCCTGGCAATGGCAGATGAATGCACCCCAAATTCTGAAGACAGGCTTATTGTGCCTTTTATCAATGATGTGCCGTCTTCCGCGCGCCTGTTGCAGACACACCGTTATGGGGCCAAATATATTGAGATCAAGAGCAGGCCAATCTCATTGGATCACACCTTGCTTCTACCCTATCACAAGAATGTTCTATTGGTTGGCTCGTTGCCCCCTGGACAGTTTACAGGCGCGCAAAAACCAGATCTTTCGCTTGGGCTAAAGCTGCCTGAACCATTGGCAGCTGCGCAAAAACTGATCATTGGGGTTCAGTTTTCTGATGGTTTTGTTATCGCTGCCAAAAGCGGGGACTGGGTTTTTGACCCCAAAAGTTTTGTCAAGAAAGACCGTGTTGCCAAGTCGCAAATCACCCCTGAAGAGCTGGCCTTGTTTGATTTTGGTCAGGAAAGCCTTTTGCAGGTTTCAGGCTGCAACCGTTACAGCCTGCCAGAAATAAGCGGTTTTATAGACAAGCATGGATTGCCGCAAAAATGGTTTTTACTTTCTCAAGACAGTGATAAGAAGCCACTCAAAATTGGGATGTTGGGGCTGTTCTCAGCCAAAAAGAGCGGCAAGGGTTTTGCAATAATTTCAGGGCAGGTGCGCTTTGACTCCAGGCCAAGGCCATCAGTGGTGAAGGTGCTGTATGAAAATAAGGAAGAACGCACGGCCTATCTGTCAACAGACCTGAAATTTTCCTTTCTTGATGAATATCCTGATCAGGCCATGAATATCGAACTGGTTTATGGTCATGATGACCGTGCCTATCCAAACCGTGGGCGTTGGTTTGGCAAGGACAGACCTGCCGGGCCTCTTGTGATTGGTGTCAAAAATGGATATCAGAATTTATCAGCAAGCCATGTTGACCCCAAAATCGTTATGAAACGGGGCTATCGTTCGCGTTTGCGCAAAAATCCGATTGGCTATGAAGGCCATGTGGTTAAATATTGGGCAGGCACTTATAACAGCATTCAGGAATTTGAGAACTGGCATTTTTTGAACTATAACGGTTTTCATGACCGTGACTGGGATCGTGAAAACAGGAGTCATTGTTTGCGGGTTGCCCATATCGGTCAAAGTATTGTTCAGGCAAGCCAGGTGCGGGTTTCTGAAAAACATTCTGTGCTGGCTTCTGAACGTCTGAGTGTTCAGCTTGGCAGATGCGTTGAGATTGCTTCCTTTGCTTCTGGCCTGACCCCTTCTTCTGAACCTGCGATAGACTGGATTATGAAGCAGTTCAAGCCTGACATGCTGTTATTTTCAGTTCACAGACAAATGATGCAGCTGGCAACGCCGCGTCTGGCCTCTGCGGTGTTTGGCGAAGATTATGGTCATGCCCATTTTGATACCTTTGAGATCAAGGATAACAAGCTGGTTTATGTGCCGAAAGACCCTAAATATTATCAGGCCAAAAAGGTCAAGCCACAGCCTTATCAGGATGGGATTCCAACGTCGTTGATGTTTAATCTGCCTTTTGAGGTGATGCCTGATATTGGATTGGAAGCTTTTAAGACACTTGAAGGTCTGATGGCACGTTATCATCAAAAATATCATATTTTAATGGGACTGGAATATTCCCATACACCCGCCGAGTGTAAAAAAGCCAGCTATTGCCACCGCCAGCAGGCCGTCAAGGGCAAGAGCTATAAGGCGGGGGCTGTTGGATTTATTAAAAATATGGAAAGCCTCTGTGCCAAATCAGCGGCGCATTGCATGACAGCTGCCATTCCTCCAGACAGTGCCAGAACCTATCCGGATATTGTCTATCAAAGTGACACCCATCTCACCCCCAGAGGCAATGTCTGGCAGGCCGGAATTTTGACCAGGGGACTGTTGCCCGTGTTAAAAAAATCTATGGCAGCCAAAAATTGACGCCCATTCAAGGCTTTGCCCTGTCTGTTATCAACAGAGATAATTTAGCCAAGGCATAATTATGACCATAATGTTAAAATATAACGGTTTTGATGTCGGCAGAATATCCATCATATTTTATGACAGGTGATATGATGCGAAATCACAAAAATAAACGCCTTTTTTGTAATCTGTATAAGGCATCTGATTTGGATATTATTATGAACGTCAAGGAGACAGCTATCGTGGTGAGAAAAATGAAACGCCTTCAGCTATCAGCTTCAGTTATCGCCATAACGGCTTTTTTGGTCTTGGGAACACTGGTTCAGGGCATTCAAACGGCGCAGGCCAAAGATGCGGAAATGTCATTTGATGATATTGATACCAGTTTTTTGATGCTGGCTGTCAAGGATCATGTCATGACAGGTGTTTTTGATGTTGCCCCCCATTTAGCCAAGGCTGGCGGGGTTTGTCCTTTGCTTGATGCCTTCTCCAAGTCTGTCACAAAAGACTATGAAACCTGGCTTGATGAATATGAGGTTGGCAAGACAGGTTCATTGTCATTCAATATTATTGATGTGAAATCCCGCGATGAATATAACAAGGCCAAGGACAGTGTGACTATTGGTGATATCATTTTTTCCCGTGCAGCTGACGGCAAAACAGTTGTTGTTAAACGCACCCTTTCAGAGGCCGGTAAAGCCTGTAAAAAATAAGGGTTTCATAGTATAGCTATATCTATAAGATCAACCGCCCTTGATAAAAGGGCGGTTGTTTTTTCTTTACGTCAAATCTATTTCAACACCGGTCATGGATAAGAAATGTATACTCCTGTCACTGGGAAACCCGAAAAATTCAGGTGAGAAATTTTGTCTTCTGGAAAGGCGCGTTCTTCGCGGCAGTGCCAGCACTGTAAGAAGGGCGGAACGCAACCAGAGGGCAAAAGAGCCAGCTGAAAGTACGGCTATCTGGGTGATATATATTAACTTATAAACGCTAAAACCTACGAACTCCTTGTCATTCCAGCCTTGAGCTGGAATCTATAACCACTTATATTTATTATTTTAAGTACATCTGAGACAAAAATAACAAAATTTTGGGATTATGGATCCTGAATCAAGTTCAGGATGACAAGATATTTATATTTATCAACTGATGTTACGCAAACTTTAGACAAGTCGTCAAAACTTGCTTCTCAGATGGAAATACAGAGCGAAAGCGAAGTCAAAGGGCAACGCCCGCCGCGTATTAGCGCGAAAAGGCTGCGTGCCTTTGGAACGCGTAACATCAGTTAGTATAAGTCAGTTTTGTTCAAGGCCAGCACTGCCCATCCAAAAATCCATACCATGATCTAAAAATTCTTCGGCAGGCATATAGTGTGAGCCGTCACAGGAGAAGTTCAGGGAGACCATGCCGTTCATAATATTCAGGCCGCCCGCGCGCAGATAGATTGTATCGTCAGAATAACGCAGCTCCTTGAATAGGGCAAAGACCCGTTTAATATCTTCAGGTTTGACAATGGCCTTTTCAGGATAGTCTTTTTTACGATAGGCAAAAGGGGCATCCAAAAATTCATCCAACACATGAACACGGTAGCTATAGGGTTCATCATAGAGCCATAACGTCACCCGTGAGCTGGAAAAATGAAACTTTAGATGAAAAATACCGCGCTTGCGCAGCAGCTCGTCGGCAATGGAAAGGACATGATCCATTTCTTTATCCATAAAGCTGTAGGCGCGGGATTGTGAAAACAGGGTGCCCCGGATAGAGGGATCACCCTTGAGGGGCAGGTAAATATTCCTGTCTTCCATATCAATATCTTCGGCAGGCAGGGATAATAGGGTAAATTCAGCCGCCAGATAGCCAAGTTTTTCGCCGTTTTTGCGTTCCACCAACTGCACAGCTGTAATACTGGTCAACTGTTCTGTTGAGTTGATGTAAAGTGGGGAGAGCATCATCCCCTCAGATGGGACGGCATGAACCATATAGGGGCGGCTGGAGCGGTCACAGCCAATCGTCGCGCCATCGACATTATCCTTGGTGACAACGGAACTGATCTGGATGCCATCAATGTCCATGGCGTAAAACTGGTTACAGAGATGGAGTTCCCTAAATTGTTTATAGGCACGCTGGAAACGGGCATCAAGTTCTTTCTGGTCAGGCCAGAATTTGACAGCGCTTCGGGCAAGTTGCCCTAACGGGTCTGCCAAATATTGCGCAAGGACGAGTTTGCGTTTTTGAATGTTGCTGGCAAATATGGTTTCGGGTTCTATCTTTTCGCCTGTCATTTCGTTCTGGCCTGTAGGTTCTGTGTTTCGACATGTATGCTGGTTGAAGCTGATTATAGCACATCACAAAGGGGATATTGCTTTCAACGCGATGGCTATCCCCAATTGGCGGGATATAGCGGCTTGGCAAAAGGGTTTCGTCCTTTGTGATCCAGTATTATAATTGGTTTGTTGTGACGATTTTAAATATTGGATTATATTTATGCTGTTCGTCTTATCACTCTTGCCTTATTGTTTCCAGCATATTATAAGGGGCTATTCCAACCCGTCGCGCCTGCACCCCTGGAGGAGCCGTAATAGGGTTTGGCATTGCTTGTTTCTACGCCCCGCCCATATTGATGAGCTGGGGTTTTTGTTATTTAAAAATTATTTTTGGAGAAATCTCAATGGCAGATAAAATGCAACTTGAAGCGCAAGCGCGTGACCGTGTCGGCAAGGGGGCTGCACGGGCTATGCGTAAGGTTGGTAAGATACCAGCTGTTATCTACGGTGATAAAAAAGAAGCCCTTCCTATCAGCGTAAACTTTAATACAATTCTGAAACACCTTCATACAGGCCAGTTTTTGACAACGATTTACCATATCAATGTCAACAATGAAGAAATCATGGTTATCCCAAAAGATATCCAGCTTGATGTGGTGAAAGACCTGCCAATGCATGTAGATTTTCTGCGGATTGCCAAAGGTGCTAAAGTTGAAGTTGACGTTATGGTAACCTTCCTGAATGAAGAGACCTGTAAAGGCCTTAAGGCTGGTGGCGTTCTGAATATTGTCCGTCATTCTATTGAGCTGAGCTGTGATCCTTCAAGCATTCCGGAAGCCATTGAGGTTGATCTGGAAGGTGTTGATATGGGCGATGCTGTTCATATTTCAGATATTACCATTCCAGCAGGTGCTAAACTGGTTGAAGATGACCGTGACTTTACGATTGCTACGATTGCTGCGCCTGTAGAAGAGGTTGTTGAAGAAGAAGTTGTTGAAGTCAGCACTGAGACTGAAGACGGTGAAGGCGAGGAAGAAGAAGGGTCTGAATAATATCTTTAATATACTCCTGTCACTCGGAAACCCGAAAAATTCAGGTGAGAAATTTTGTCTTCTGGAAAGGCACGTTCTTCGCGG
>JAUTBZ010177876.1:0-23222 GCA_032361785.1 Lepetodrilus galriftensis | reverse complement strand
AGGCGTTTAGGAGATTAGATAAAGTTACAATTATTTCCAAGGAGCCATTTGGCTCCTGCATACCCAGAAACACATTAAATAAGTGAAATATTAGTAGCCAAATGCAAAATTAGGTCGCCATGGCTCCCAAATTAGTCGCTAAATTGAGTCCTGAGGCCTCGATTTCTCGAAACAAATTTGAGTTATTACAGTCCTGATATCACCTCATCTGGAGTAAAGGTAAATTCAACTTGAATAAATTGCTCACCATTTAGAGTAACACATAATCTTTCTTCATTTAAATATTCTACCTGATTATACATATTCCCTGTAACATACTAGTATACATGTTAATAAAATGGGTTCTAAATTGGCATACTATAAAACTATTATACCAGATCATATATATATTCCCTGTAACAATATACATACCGTATTATTGAGCTCCAAAATGGGCTTTAAATGGGTGTAATACCATAAACATATTATACCAGATCATATACATTCCCATAACAATATATAAATTAATACATTCCAAAATGGGTGTAATACCCACTGATATGGAGAGAGGAAGTTGATACTTGAATGAATTCATATCAGCAGAAATGTAATCTGTCGTCACTGTCACTGAAGACGTGTTTGCTATAAATGTAACAGGAAATAAATCTAACTACAATCTTCTTGTATTTGAGTGTACGTGATACCATAAACTCACGCATATAAACAGACCGAACCTCTAAGTAATTTGCTAGTTTCTTATCTACTGTGGTGCCATGTTCCGGACAACAATTACAAAATAGACCAATGACAATCCTGGCAGTACGTTGATGTACGTATTCTACATTGCCAAGCAATTACTGTCTCTGTGATATCAAGTAAATTGGGCTTATCAGTAAGACGACACAGAAAACAGAGTTTCATGAGTAGAAACAATTTACAACAGTTAATTAGAAACTGTCAATCAACATACTGAAGGGAGATAACTCTGTATGTCTTAATGAAAAGAGCAACCGAATAGACAATATTGTTTCTAAAGTGGAATAAGTACACGCTTCAGAGGACATTACTAAATAATCCTGTCAAAATCTAGACTTTGAATTGGCAATATTAAAAGCTATATTTTCAAACATACAAAAACAACAATGAAAACCGATGCATCATGGAACAGCTTTTACAGTAGACATCGATTTGAGGATCACCATCAATTGGTGATTTTTCAGAAATCACGTTTGCAAATAATCGAATCTGGAAATACCTCTTCTTATATCGCAGTTTACAATAGGAAATTCCTAATCAGGAACAATTAAACTCACTATTGTTGCCTTTGTTTCATCAATTCAATTTAAACAATCCAAAAAATAAGTATTTCTTGCCCTAATTGGAGAATAGCAGAAAGTAAGGACTTTAAACATTTTTTTTTATATGAAAAATGGGATTGGTTAAAAGCAATACAAAACCTGCATCTGTGGCCATGACCTTTTTCTTTGATGATAAATAAGTAAAATATTAAAACAGAAAAAGTAAATGGAATAAAAAAAACAACAACAATGATATGTAAAATGTGTCTTTATCCATCTTATCTGGGGTGGTATCCTATAAACAGCTTAGTCTATAAAATTGACTTAAGTCAGCAAAATACTAACTTTGCAACATATTTTGACTAAGTTTTCTATATTGGATTAATCTGCAGTTTATAACACAGTTTCAATTAAGTTTGGCTAAGCCAAATACATAAAACTTAGTCAAAATATGTTGAAAACTAAGGTTTTTATTGCTGACTAAGTCAATTAAAAAACGAAGCAGTTTATAGGATACCGCCCCTGTTTGCCAATCAAGGAAGACAACTCACCCTCCTCGGCCTCTCCCAGAGACTTCTGTAGTTGGTGCAGTCTGGCCTCGGTGCGATCTCTCTCCTCCTCCGTGTCCTTCACCTGGGTCATCATACTGCGCACCTGCACAATCGCGTCGTCCTGCAGCCAATCAGAGAGCAGCGTTTAATTTATTGTTTCGGAGCAGGATAAAATAATCATCATGTAACCAGTTACCTGGAGGAATTGTGGGTTTTCAACTTTTATCTAAGTGAGTGATTTATTGTTTACTGTCGCAGCGGGAATCTTTCACTCGTACATGATGAATTTCTAGGTGTCGTGCACGGTGAACTTCTATGTGCAGTTCTCGCGTAAATATTTTATTTTGATTATTTCTGGTGGATGTACTCACCCGTTCTCTCTCTGCTGAGGCCAGCTGCTGCATGAAGTCTCTCAGAGCCATACGGACGGCCTCGGGATCGACATCAATGGCGGACACCTCACGACGCGACGGCGACATGCTGCGGCTTCGGAGAGGACTGGTGCATCTGAGCGGACTGCCGGACCGCATGGGGGATCCTGTTCGTGGGATTGGTGCGCCAAAGTCATCGGTGGTTGTGGCGTACGTGTTGTCGAAACCTGCAATCATATCAAAGTCATCTGGTCAGAAGTGTTATTCTGTGTGCTGCAAAACTTAGGAAAATGGAATTGGACTGCATGGAAACAATGTTAAGTGTTTTGTGGCGTCCATTATGTACCTTTAGCTGGGGAAGTGGGTCGTGACCTCTTTGGACTTGGGCTGCGAGAACGCATTGGACTGCGTGCTCGTGGCATGTCTTGTCGGAACCCAATGGTCCGTCGAAGACTGGACACAATACTGTTCAGCTTGAACTCAATGTCCCTCCTGGCGCCCTCTAGCCTGGCTAGAGTGGCCTCAAGGGCAGTAACTCTGCCGTCAGACCCGCTAAGTCTGAGACGGAGCTCCGAGATCTCGTTGCTGTTGGTTTCGATGGAGATCTCGTAGTTCTTGCACTGGTCGATGAGTTTGCGTTCTCCGCGTCTGCTGTCCTCGAGGGCGAGCTGGTAGTCCCTCTCCTTGAGGCGCGCTTCGTCAATCAACTCGGCCATCTTGCGCTGGACGTTGGCCAGCTCCTTCCTGAGAGCTTCTCGACTAGCCTCAGTCTCCACCACCTGCAAGTCAACGTCCGCCATCATTAGCAAACCCTCTTCAGCTTATAACTTCACATAAAATTTACATGAATATTAATTTTAATCCTCTATTATTTCCATTAAAACTGGCTATAATCTTAATTAAACCTCTCAATGCTGGATTAGTATCAATCATTGTTCAGTTAATGTCTAGGGCATTTCCAGTAGTAGTGAGTAGGTCGTAATAGCAAATGTTATCAGAAATCCGTATCAATTTACAAAACATGATAGAAATGATGACCATTTTCTAATGTATTATTCAATCATGTCAATGGGGCATCTCCAGTTGACTCCAGCAGTGAGAGGGTTACATAATAGCATTGATTAATAGAAACATTGTAATAATAATAATCCTTGTTAATATAAAAAGAAGTTAACATCTTTATGATTGCAATGAGGAAGTGTTTTTGTTTTTTACAACACATTGGGAATCTTTCACCCATTTCCAGACTCTAATTAACGGAACATGCCAGACCGCAATATTGACACTTACTCTCTGCTTGAGGTCGAAGGACGCCTTGCGGGACTCATCCTCCTTCTCCTCGTCCCGCGCCACTCTGATCTGGAGGTCACACACCTCCTTGCCCAGCTTGTTGCGTTCTCCGTCCAGCATCTTCACCTGGCGTCGCAGGTCCTGCAACTCTCGCCTCGCCTCGAGGCGCGCCTTCTCCACCTCGCGCAGACTCAGGCGCAGCTCGTTAGCGTCCTTGCACACAGCGCTCTTCTGCTCCTCCAGGACTGGAGAGTGAACAAGGAGAACATGGTGATGTTATCATGGAGTGATGGTGACGTTAAAACCTACTAACTAATGATTCAAATAATAAATTTATGCAAACACATTGGACTTTCTACTATCCCAAGGAGATTATGTATGTTATTATCCCTGCTCCAGCAAATGTGTACAAAAGATTAATTTATTCCAGGTTAGAGTACATCTACCTCTGCATTTGTTTTTTAATTTTTAAAAGGTGATTTAAATGACAATGTAACTTAATCACTCAGCAATGTTTTGGAATTCTCATATCTTTGGGTGGGGTCTTGTTACGTAAGTTAGAGATTTACCAAGGGAGACAAACTGTAATATTAACTGTGAATTATTCCTTTACATCACAGTGGGAATCATTCACCATATATGACGATTATATTCACAGAAATCAGTTGTCTGTGGAGGTCATCACTCACTTCCGATCTTCTGTGTGGCGTCCTGTAGGCCTCGGCCCAGTTCAGTCTTGTCCACCTCCGCTTTCTTCACCTTGTTCCTCAGCTCGTCGGCTGTCTTGGCGATGACCTCCTTCTCGTTGATCTCGTCGTTCACCGCTCGCTTGAGGTCAAGGACATCCTTACGTAGCTGCTCTCTCATCTCCTCCACTGAAAATATGGAAAGGCCAAATAAGTAACTCTTTTTGTCTAATCACTTAAAAAATATGTATATTTATTGTTTGGTTGTAATTATCATAGGTATAGCTTTCATAAAAGAATACCACACTTCAATCTATGAAATATTGAACTGGTGTACAACATATATGACTACTAACGTTCTCTGATCCGTCGGTTGCCATCAATGAGGTCTCTCCTGATGCCGTCTCGAGATTCCTCTAGGAGTTTGAGCTGAACTTTGAACTCAGCCACCTCACGTAGCGCGGCCTCACGCTGGCGGTAGAGTTCTCTGTTCTGTAGGTTCATGTCTTTCATCTCTCTCTCATGACCTTCACTGAAACATACAGGAACATGTCATCAAAATACCAATTTATTATGAAGCATATTTTGGTAGTTTTCTTCCTAATATAAGCTTGTCTGTTTGCCCCTGGTGACCGTAAACCAAATGTAACTGTTCTAAGTGTGTAATGCAAATTGTAGATTCCCAATAAACCAGAGAAGGTTGTGAACATAAAAAGACAAACACATAGATGTTTGTCCTGTCCAACTTACACAGTCTCCTCGAACTGCTTCTGGAAGTTCTTCAGCTCGGACTGCAGGCTGTTGATGCTGCTGCGGTCCATCTCCAGCCGAGTCTGATACTCGCGGTTCAGCTTCTCGTACTCCACGTTGAGGCCGTTGAGGTCGGTCGTCAGCTGAGAGGTCCGCTCCTGAAGAGTGCTCTTCTCCTGTTCCAGCACCGACATCGCCTGTAGGGGGAAAGACGCATAATGTAATTATTAATTGTCATTCTGGCAAAGAAACCTGTTATTGTAGGCGATTCAATTAAGAACATGATGTGACAGGGATTACAGGACAGTCCGGACACTGACCTGCTGCTTGTCGTTCTCAGCCATCAACAGGGCGTCGTCGCGGTCCCTCTGGAGAGACGCCAGGTTCTCGTGTAGCTCCTCGCGCTCGTGGTCAAAGTACGTTGTCATCTCCTCCTTCTCGAGGTTGTGCTGGTGGAGCAGCTGCTCTCGCTCATTGTCAAAGTGCAGCCGCTGAGAGTCCTGGAGACGAGAAACAAACAATCAGCCTCATGTCGGGGAGGATATCATGGCTATTGCCAGTAAGAAGATAACTCTCTTGAACAGACGGGGCGAGTGAATATGGAGTTTAACGTTGCCTCGGGAATCTTTCACCCACTTGACGAGAACAGTCGAGGAGAATGTTCATTAAGATAATCTTGTGCGTGTAAAGAGACATTCGCCTGATCTATATAGTATTTATTATTATTATTATTATTATTATATTTCTCGACCCTGAAAGACGCCTGCTACGTACCCTCTCTCGTGTCAGTCTCTCCACATCCTCCTCATGTGACTGCTTCTCCTGGGCGAGTGCCATCTGCAGGTCACGCTCCATCTGCTGTAGTCGTGACGACAGACCCTCACGTTGGTGCTCGGCACGATCAAAGTCCGCCTCCTTCTCCTTCACCAGTCTCTGGATCTCGCCTGAAACAGTTGAAGCCAAACGCTTTATTGCATGTTGTTTTTTTGTGTGAGATTTCTGTCAAAGTATTCATTTGTAGAATGTAATACAAATATTAAGAAGAATATTAACAAAATGGCTGACATCTATTTTTGACACCGAGCATTTTCATTGATTTTGACCTTGGAGGTTCTCTTTCATAACATGTTCAGAATGTTATACAAAGAAAAAGACATATGGCTGATATCTATTTTCGATATAGGGTATAGGCATTATACCATTGAAAAACAAGATATAAACTGATATTTTGTTTATTTTTTTCAAAATGGCTGCCATCTATATTTTCATTGACCCTGACCTTGAAGGTTCTCCTTCCTGACAATGAGTTCCTGGTTCTCGCCCTCCAGCTGGGCCTTCCTGACCTCCAGAGTCTGGACCGTCTGCTGGGACTCGTACAAGATGGCCTCCAGAGACTCCTTGTCTGAGTGCAGGCTGTGGATGGAGTCGCTCTGCATGCGGTTCTCGTGCTCCGTCGCCGTCACCTGGACGACCAGCTCGCCCTTCTCCGTCATCAGCATCTCCTTCTCCTTCAGGATGCGCTCGTACGCGCCCTGGATACGTTCGAGGTCCTTCCTGGTGGTCAGCAGCTCGTCTGTGATGGCCTGCTTCTGACGACACACCTGGTGGAAGAAAATACATCTCAGAATAGTGATTGCCATGTTCAAATTTGTAATGTATATTTGTACCTCATATGCCAAGGTTCTCGGCCCGATTGAAAAAGGTTCTGTTCTGTTCTGAGATTTCTTTTCGTAAGTGTTTTCAAGAGAATAAATATATAATTAGGATTGACATGAAGGTTTACTTTCATAATCTTCAAAATTGAATTCTGCTATGAAAAGTGAACTCGCGAGACAAGATAAAGGGGAGACAATCAATATCTGACATTAACATAAGAGACTTTAGTAATAGGATGGCTTTACCATGGAGAGTTCAGCTTGTACGTTGGCCTTCTCGCCGTTCAGTGCGTGGATTTCATCCTCCAGCTGTTGGCGAGTCAGCTCCGAAAGTTCTAGTGTTTGATTCAAGCCTGAAAGTAACCAGGAGACATCTCAACTATCTTCAAACAAGAAAAAAATTTTTACATTGAGTATTTATTTCAGGTTGTCAAGTTTGACAGAATACTAGCCATTGACCCACTTTAGCCAGTGACCTACTTTAGCCAGTGACCTACCCATCTTCTCCGTGTCGATATCCATCTTCTCCTGTTCCACGCGGACCAGCTCTTCCCGGATGCCGGCTTTGTCCTGTTCCAGAGCGGACTTCTCCGCAAACAGCGCTCCCTTCTCCGTCTCCAGCTACAAGAGTCATTAGTGATCCTTTAGACTGGCCAGCAACTTTTAGAGCATTTCATTTCAGGTATAAGTTGGAAAACATTAAAAAGTTAACTTCAACATGAGAATGGCCATAAATCCTATTATATTTCTGTGCAATTCCTGAACAAATCTTTTACGATCTTCTACTAATCTGACACTATTCCTGTACTAATCCTGTACTGTTCCTAAACTAATCCTATAACATTACAATTATACTATTTCCTGTACTAATATAATACTATTCTTGTTTAACCCTCTCCTTGCTGAGGCAACCAAAAATGCCATAATGAGCAACAGGGAGAGGGTTAATATAAGACTATTCCAGTACTAACACAACACTATTCATGTACTAATACAACACTATTCCAGTACTAATACAACACTATTCCAGTACTAATACAACACTATTCCAGTACTAATACAACACTATTCCAGTACTAATCCTGCACTATGCCTCACCAGGATGATGATCTTATTGAGCTCTATCTTGTCCTGCCCGAGCCCCTCGTTGAGAGCCTGCATCTTGAGCAGAGCGTCGTGCAGAGTTGCCTCCTCTTGTTTCAGCTTGTTGATCTCCACCTCCAACTCTGCTTTCTGTAGCTCTGCCTTCGACAGCGCGTCACCTGCAAATACACCAATCAGTGAGCAGAGGATATCTCAACAGTATCAACCAGTATGCCAACAAAATTATGCATTTGAAAATAATTGATTCTGAAGATGTTTTGATAAATTTGCATTTCCTTAAAATCAAATGCAAACATTTCTAGGAAATAGAAACATGATATTTTATATCTAAAATACATATTCTATTCTTTGATAAATGTCACTGAATATTTTTTAACTATCAATCAGTTTTCGGGTATGCACTCACCTATTTCTGACTTTTGTCCTTCCAAAACTTCCTTGTCAAGAAGAGCACGGTTCAAATGTTCTTTAGTTGCAACCAGCTCTTCCCGTTGAGCCGAAAGTTTTGCTTCAGACTGCGAAATCATTTTCTGACTGTAAACAAGAAAATAACCAAATTTCAAGCCTGCAATTTGATGTCTGTATCTGTAATGCATATAGTAATACACAGTTTTAGTTAGAATGTCAGAAGTACAAGAGTACAATAGTAGTTATGTCTGCAACAGTACACTGATCTGTGGTACCTAACCCTAATAAGTATAGTAGGTTATCTCATTCCTGTTATCAATACTGAAGAATAACAGCCCATTACAGATACATAGCATATCATTATTGATACATCGTATTTCATAACTGATAATATAGACTCATTACTGATAAAGTATATAATTTATCATCATTTCAGGGGCAAAACACTTCTATAAGTAATAACTATGGCATAGTAGATTTTGTGAACATGAATAATAATCTCTTGACATTTACTTCAAAGCAAAATCCAGGTATTAAAAACAATTTTAAACATTCTCCAAATATTTATACGACGACATTAATTTTATTAACTTTCGTCGCATATGGGTTAACTATTCAGACTGCAATGTAAAGCACTAATTCAATAAATCAAATTATATTAACACTTAAAAAATGCTAGATATTTCTTCTGAAAAGTAGATGAAAAGTTGTGAACAATCCGATAGCATTCACCAATTTCAATGTGTGTGTTAAATAAATCAATAGCTGCTTTTAGTTATATAAAAAAAAAGAAATACTATTGTGGTAAGTTAGTGCATCATGTGCACAACATAACCCTGGTTTACATTGGCCCAGCTGAGACTGAGATCCAGCTATGGACAGTGAACAATAATAGCCCAGCCAATGATGGGTGAACAATAATAGCCCAGCCAATGATGGGTCCACATAACAATTAATTGCCTCATGTAATTTTCATGAGAATGGCGACACACATGATTTACAAGCCTGGAACACTTGTACTAACTAAACATCCAAATACATATATTTTTAGGGGCGACATCATGCCTCAAGGTTTACACAGTACATAATTTATCATGGTACTATTATTCACTGTTCCAGTCACAGTGTACTAGACTTAACTGTTATGCATTCACTAGCTGTTATTTCCCGGACCTACTCAATAATTCATCAGCTAATATTACTCCAATTACCGCCCATTGATCTGTCGAATCCCACACAGAACGTGATGGATGTTTTATTGCAGGTGTGGACCTCGGGTGTAGGTGTAGGTGTTGTAAGTATTTGTCAGTATCTTCTGGCTTGGCAAGATTCTTCAAATATTCATAGATCCGTTGAATTCGTAATATTTGTTTTATTTACCCCACGGACGAGAGTATACACTTTTATGTATATTGCAATGGACACTTGAGTGGAATAGCTTTGTTCAAAGGAATCTGCTGACAATGCATTAGTTCATTGTGATTGGTTCATTGTCTACCATCAATTTATTCAATCATGGTTTATGGGACAAATTGGTGAGATTGGAAGTATTATTACACTTCCTGTCATAATAAGGTCTGCATTACCATGTATGTTCTATGAAAACTAGTTCTGCTTAAACATCAGCTTGAGAGGAAATGATAGTTTTAATGAATTTGATTATCAATTTCTCCATCAGAAATACAACACCTTTATATCGTGTGCACCTGTCTATGAGAGCCATTAATAATAATAATAATAATAATAATAATAATAATCATAAAATAATAATAATATGAACATTAATATTGTGCCAAATCCAGGCTCGAAAGCATGCTCATAGCGCTACATTATTACCCCAGTCTATGGATCTATGTGCAGTCAATTTCCTTCTCAACTCCCTAGGCAGTATACAAGCTATGCTGTTGGAGGACACTACAAGCTTATCATTCAGATGTCCTTACCATCTCTCGTTCTCCTTCTGTCCTCTCTCCCTGTCCTTGCTGATGTCCTCCTTCTCGTCCTCCATGTTGTCGCGCTGCCTCTGGAGGTCAGAGTTGGCGGACTGCAGCTTCTCGACCTCGCGGTGCAGTCCCTCGATGTTCTCGTTCAGCTCCTGTCGGACCTTCTCCAACTGAGACTTCTCGCTTCCTGTCACGTTCAGGGCGTTCTTGATGCGGTCTCGGTCTCGGAATGAGTCTTCCTTGTCTCGACGACTGCAAACCATGAAGCAGATTGACCCTCAGTTCAGTACCAACTAGAACATGCTGCCTAACTATACAAGTTTTGGTCTTGTGGATACAATAACTGAACTACACAATTTTTGGTTGTAAGAATGGAATAACTGATCCATTGCAAACAATACAGTTTGAGGTCTTTGCAAGAACAGACCTATCAACTACACAGTTTTTGGCCTATTGAATACAATAATTCATCTATCGCTAAACTATACTTTTTTTTTGTTTGTCTTTGGAATACAATAACAGACCTATCGACTAGGTTTTGACCTTTGGAATACAATAACAACTAGCCATGACAACATTACTTATAACTGTGTGTTCACAGATGCAGATATTCCTCAACTAAGCTGCAGACATTCGTCCTCAGAGACTACTCACGCGTTATCGAGGTCCTCCTTGAGGTTGAGGATCAGCAACTCGGTGCGCCTCCTCTCGTTGTTGGCGTCATCCAGGGACTTCCTGAGCGTGACGCTGTGGCCCCTGTTGGCCGTCAGCTTGGCGCGGAGGTCGGACACCTGCAGCTGCCGCTTGTTGAGTGCGGCCTGCACGGCGGAGAAGGTGGCGTCTGCGAAAGCGGGAGAGCGGGAACGCCCTCGGGGGGAAGGAGAACGATTGGGAGAGCGGGACTTCATCGCGGGGGACCGTGCCCTCGGAGAAGTGGACCTCGCTCTCAGCGGAGAAGACGACCGGATGGGTTCTGCTAGGACGGCAGAGTCCGGCTCGTCTTCCACGATTCTGTCTGCGTCGTTGATGACGGCTTCGGCAATGTTGCGCAGGGCGGAGTGAAGGGCCTCGGTGTCTTGTCGGATCTGTCTGGCGGTGTCTGTCTCCTCGTAGCTGTCGTTGACATGGCCCTCGATCTGACAGATGTTCCTCTGGAGCGTCACGATGGTCTTCTCCTTCTCCTCCAGCTGGATCTTCAGACGCTCGTTCACCATCGTCAGTTCACTAACCCGTGATGACAGGTCCGTGCTGTGGCAGTCGAAGCGTGTCTGCATTTCCGTGACCTTCCTAATTTCCTCCTTCAGATGAGTCTCGATGGAGATCTTCTCACTCTTCTCCCGATCCAGCATTACCTGTGGAAACAACATCAGTTGGTGTCACTCGTGTCCATCTGCAATGTTATAGCATCAGCCAACATACAAGCTTTACCCGCAAGCAATCAAGGCAGAGATATTTTCTGAATTTGATTGAATTGTTCTTCATGCCAAATAAAAACATCAAAGCAACCAAGTTTTACAAAATCTAACTAAAATATCCTACTATAGAGTTGCTGACAGTGCTTAACTTCCCTCCCTTTCTCACAGCTGCCAATACAAGTAACAGGAAGTGAATCCAGCATGTGTGCACAGACCTGTGACTGGGTGTCAGTGCTGCGCACGTTGGTGCCGAGGTTGAGGCAGGCGGAGTGCATACTGCGAGCGGCCTTGGTGACATCGGAGCGCACGTGGGCCAGATCTCTCTCCGTGGCAGTCTTCATCTCGCTGAACTGTCGGCGGAATGCCACCACGGCTCTCCACAGTGACAGCAGACGACTGTGCTCTGCACTGAAGTACTCATTGAAAGTCTGCAAAATTAACAGTAAATCAATGGACAAATTCATTGAAAGTGCACAATATCAGGGTTCCTGCACCTTTCAGTCAATCAAATTTAAGACCTTTTTAAGAGTTATATAGTGTAATTCAAAGAGTACTTGCTAATTCACTTATTTGCCAATCAAACATCATAGTTGCTATGACAACAGTTTCTATGATGACCGACCTGCTCCTCGTCCCTCCATTCGGCCTCCTTCATCTCCAGCTCCTCGCGGGCTCGCTGCCAGTCATTGGTCAGTTTGTGGATGTCGGAGGTCAGCTGCTGGTTGGCGGAAGTGGCCTGGTCAAGCTGCTCTCTCAGCATGGAGTTGACGTGCGCCAGACTGGAACTCCTGCAGTGTCAGAACCAGTGGTCAATACACAGCCGCAACTACAGACCCCGGCCCCGAGAAACCAGTGGTCAATACACAGTCGCAACTACAGACCCCGGCCCCGAGAAACCAGTGGTCAATACACAGCCACAACTACAGACCCCGGCCCCGAGAAACCAGTGGTCAATACACAGCCGCAACTACAGACCCCGGCCCCGAGAAACCAGTGGTCAATACACAGCCGCAACTACAGACCCCGGCCCCGAGAAACCTTTGGAGTATGAGTTCATGCTCAACGCAAAGGTTTATTCACAAACTCCCCATATTAGGCTTGAATATGAAATCATACTCAAAATGTTTGGTAATCTCGGGGCCAGGTGAATCCTGGGATTAGGAACCTGTGCTTTCTGGAGGCGAGTGCAATGCTTTACAGATTGAGTCAAAATGGTAACCCTTCTGGCTAAGACTGTTAGGAACATGTTATACCACACAACTACAGGATGCATGCCATTACAAAATAGGTAGATATCTGCCCATATTACAGAGGATGGGACAGACCCCGCCTCCTGTCAATCACCTCTGTTGCTCCTCCTCCAGCTTGATGAGAGCTGTCTCCAGGTCCATGATGTGATCCGCCTCCGAGTACTTCAGTCTCGTCTCTGCGCTGTCCAAGGCAGACAACTGCAGAAGCACGTACACACAGAATCGGTCAAAAATGTGCTAATTGGTAGGCGTTTGTTAACAAATTGTGTATGACAGATGTACAAAATGTTGCATGGTAAAATATGAATTGAAAGTTAATGAAACAATGTTATTGTGAATCAGTGCTGTTAATAAATGTACTGTGTCTTGTTTGAGACTACACTGAATGGTGACACTAAGTTTGTAGTACTATAATTGTACTGTCAAGCAGTACCATGTTCTTTTAATTAATTTTCATTCATCTTTAAAAGTATTGGATATGAATATCACATTTGCAGACTAGGGGGCCTATTCTCGAAACGTTCTTACAATCGTAAGATAATCTTAGCGATTCTTATAGTATGGCTACGAACTGTTCTTAGGTTAAGAAATTCGTAAGTACGTTTCAAGAATAGGCCCTCAGATGCACAAAATGAGTGATATGCAGTTCAAAATGTAAAAAGTTATGACAAATGCAAACTGTCACAGATAATTTGTATTTCGATTGTCACATCATAATCAAGTGAAGGATTATGTGGACTTAGTAAAATGATAAAAAATAGTATTGCTAAAAATTAGATGTGTTTGCGGAGGGACATTAGATAACATGTGCCAACAATATCAGTATTAGACAAGGAAATATCATCAGGAAACTGTGGCTGTGCAGAAAACCAACAATAAAGGAAATGTGGTACAATGTCAGGAAATGAAAACAAAAACAGTTGCAAGGTCAGCAAGGGAGGTCACTCCGGTGCAAGGAAATAAGCCATGACAAGTGATACGTTGAGTCCAAGGGATCGACTTGTCCAACTTAATCAGTTGTCACGCTTGCAGTACCGTCCAACAAGATCAGTTGTCAGGCTAGTGCTATCTCAACACAGCACACAGATCGACACTGGCTTACCGCCGAAACGCTATCATAACGAGACTTTAGTTCTCGGTACTGATCCTCTGCGTCCTCACACTTTTTCTTGTACTGAATAACCTGAATTGGAAAGGGAAGAGTTATTATCGGAAATGACAGTTACCTTTATTGAAGACCGCTGTATTTCAAAATCCTTTCCTCGGACAGCGTCCTCTAGCTCCTGACATTTCTTCTTGTATTGAAGAAGCTGTAATACACTGCTAGTATTAACAACTGCACCAGCCAGGAATCAAACATGTAATATACATTGTGCAAGGTAGAAGTGTTTGTGGCATTAAGTACTCCAGAGTGAAGGTACATGACCATTGTATTATACAGATTTAATCTCTCTCCTCTCCCCTCACAATCTCTCTATCCTTCCCATTTTTCTCCATCAAGATCCAAGATTGCATCGGAAATGTACCAGCTTACTCCCTCCCTATCTATGTCACTCTCCCCTCCCTCCATCACTGACACCTTTTGCCTGTAGTTTCTGATCCAAGCGCTCTCTCACTCTCTCTCTCTCTCCACACCACCCACCTTGGCCTGTAGTTTCTGTACTAGCTGCGCCTGCCTCTCTCTCTCTCTCTCTCTCTCTCTCTCTCTCTCTCTCTCTCTCTCTCTGTCTTTCCACCCACCTTGGCCTGTAGTTTCTGTACTAGCTGCGCCTGCCTCTGCTGGCCCTCCTGGTAGGCCTGGAGCTTCCTCTTGTAGCCGCCGTGCTCATCCTCCAGCTTCCTCCTCAGCTCAATGTTCTGCTGCACCAGGTTCTTGGAGGGTGAGTCAATGTCGTGGCAGTCGCCCTTCATTGACTGCTCCAGCTGAAACAAACAGAGGACTCTGTCAGGGACTGGGATAGATGGACAGAGCTAACACAGACAATGGACAGTCAGTGAGAGCGATACGAGAACAGAAATACAGTGAGTTCCAAGGACAGAGAACATGTGCACAGGCACAGCAAGGGACACAGACAGACTGGGGACATGTGCACAGGCACAGCACGGGACACAGACAGACTGGGGACATGTGCACAGGCACAGCAAGGGACACAGACAGATGGGGGACATGTGCACAGGCACAGCAAGGGACACAGACAGACGGGGGACATGTGCACAGGCACAGCAAGGGACACAGACAGACTGGGGACATGTGCACAGGCACAGCAAGGGACACAGACAGACAGAGAACATGTGCACAGGCACAGCAAGGGACACAGACAGAGAACATGTGCACAGGCACAGCAAGGGACACAGACAGATGGGGGACATGTGCACAGGCACAGACATGTACCATTGGCAATCATTGATTCAAGGCCTCCGTGTTCAAACTTAGGACCTTTTGATTTGAAGTCTGATGATCTCTCATCCTCCCCCAGGACAGGAACACAATACAAGGACAGGAACACAATACAAGGACAGGAACACAACACCAGATGTAGGCAAGTCACTAAAGGTGCTAAGATGGATCATGGGGAGATTTGGTTGCATATTTCATGGAAATAACATTGATAGGTGTACTTATATGTGTGCAGATGTAGATCTATGCATGGCATTGATGTGCATTGGTATGGGAGCCAAAACAATGAAAAATCAATCGATATTCTAGTATCTACCTGTCTACTAAATGTTCTAGTCTACTAAATGTTCTAGTACTGTATCTACCAGTCTACTAAAAGGTTGTTGTTGCTCTAACAAAAACTAGATGATAATAAAAAAGCTACAAGCAGTGTCAAGCACACCCAGATACCTGAAGCATAATTCTAAGGAATGTGTGTTAATTATGTATGTACACTTGTAGTAGTCAGAATATCCAAAGATCAAAGGTAAAACATCCTCCATCGAGTGAATGTGTACAGCAGTAAACTGACCTTGAAGACAAGTTGCAAAAATTGGAAGATTCCAATAATATCTAGTGTAACATTTTCTGTATCATTAAAAGGCAATGGATTGTTTTTATCACATCAAATAAACACCTTTCTATTTTCTAACACATGCATATGAATAAGACACAGGTGCTCTTTTAGCTAAATGTCATGTAAAAATAACACATATAAAATTTGATATATTCAATGGATGGATTATCACATTAATCTTCTCGCTGTCAGATTAATCACGACAGCAGCTATAGGGTTAAATATGTCAGGATTAATTATATGGATAGCACACATAGGGTTAAATCTAGCAGGAAGCAGGTTAGAAGGAACCTATGAACAATGACTTGGGAAAGATTTCGGAACACGATAAATAATTGCTAATACAATCTTTAGTACTAATCTTGAGAAAGCTATGGCAAGCGCTCACTAATGTATTACACTTTTATTAAGCAGCAGCATATTGGTTCAGATTAACAAATATGCCGAGTCGGTGCTTTCCATGAAGGCCAAATTACTTAAGCATTGAATCGATATTGTCCTGATAATTGTAGATAATTAGTACACGTCACTGGGATATGACCGCGGACACTGACCACAGCCTGACCCATTCTCACCGATGGACTGACCAACGCAAACTCACTGACATGAAATTGTTGACAAAATCCAACAAATCAGTGATGTGAATTGAGAAGGAATGAAATGCTTGCTCTGAAGTCAGTACCAGAAATATAGCTGATTTTAAAAACAAATAAAGCCAGAAGTTTTAGAAATATAAAAGTAGGTTAATTTTGTGAGTGACATTCCAGATTGGTATTGTCCAGTAGCTAAAGACTTCAACTGACCAAAGTCAACTGCAAGTATGGCCAGATTGTGAAGCACCAGAAACTCTCGGTCCATGTACTAACATTTGCCAGAGGCTGGTCCACAGAACGACTGTACATATTGTTACCAGTTACACAATTAATAGATTTACAGATACAGAAATTAATACCAGCCTGCTAGACCGTGATATTTCTCCCAATGCTAAAAGTATCCTAAGGGCTAGTAGAAATTCATGATTTTTGTATTCGGGCTAGTAACTTACGTACGTTTTAAAGGACAGTTTCTATCGCTGGATTTAAAACTCTTGCAGGGCTAGTGTTGGTCTGTGGGAATAGGAACGGGATCTGTGTTTATGAATTCTTAAAAATCTACAATAGTTTCATAGTGAACATAGGAAGTGTCGTCAAAAGTATTGGCAATAAACAATGTACATAATGAACTTTTAAAAATCGAGGACCATTCAGATCAATCAATGTTTTGAAATCTCCTTGAACGGGCTTAACTTTGACTGAAATCTTGGTGAAAGCCAGGCAACTGTAATGGGTTTTAAATCCACTTCGTTCTTTCCTTTGAGATCCACACGTACCACATGAAGCTAATTCATCACGCTTATCAGAAAGCGACTTGTCAGTAGCCGAAAAATAAGTCTATTGACAAGTATATGTGAATGCCGTAAATCTATTCTTTACAAAGCAAAAAAAGAAATAAACATGACAAACTAGAGAACATGAAAAATACTTTACAAAATAAAAGTCAAATTGCCGGCTTTTACTGACAACAAATATTAAAAGGTATTCAATAAAATACAGTTGTTATTAAAGTGTACTTATTGTTGTTTACAATAATTAAATATATGGAAATGTTTGTTAAATATTAAAAACTGGAGCCATATTATGTGATTTATTTGTACAACGTTGAGAGATTTTGATAACAAAGGACAAATTGCTTTTACCGTTAAGAGTATTGACACGCGACCATTTACACAAATATTAATAATGTAAGTGCTGTAACATATATTGACTAATCACGTCCATTAATGAAAATTGTTTGATGAAACTGAAGATTGCATACAATTATCGACTTGCTAGTTCTCTGTCTGTCTTTGAATCTATTTTTAAAAATTATTCCCATGATTGTTAGCCACAAACATAATTATTAGCAGTGATATAATATTCATACTTAAAAGGCAATTTACTAATTACTACTACTCAAAATAAGTACAGTATGTTCAGAGCAACATCCTTACAGCAACATCCTTCATCTAACTGAAAGATTAAACACACAACAAAGTCTGTCAATGTAACAATCCCCTTAGAACTGCACATAACAAAGCATGCACTATCCATTTCCTCTGGAATACTTTGCTCCACTATTGTCAGTTTCCTGGGAAGTAGTATATTTACTCACAGCCAATTCTAGATCATCGAACTGGGCAGCCATATTCACTCTGTGACTGCTTGAGATTGAATGACCCGCACCATTCCTTAAAGCTCTCGCGTCAAATCTCAAAGGTGGACGTGTTGCCACAAGAACAGTCACGGAGCCATTCTTAGTCTCTGTGGCAACACCAACAGTCATGGGTAGCCGGAATTACCGCTAATCTTACTGTTGCTCAGCTCATGTCGTCAGTTACCTATACAGCTCTCGAGAAATAATCCCCCCAAACCCAAAGAGAAGGTTTTCATGTTATTGCTTATATCACAGCTTTCTCACAGGTGATATGTATGTACCGGTAATGTAAAACACCTTGAAAAAAACAAAGTTTTACTTTTCAAGGCAGTGGTTGTTTGATATCGGGGAAATATATATGCACGGCAAGATACATGCATTATGCAGATGTTTACTAATTTGCCTTCCTTGCCTACTTTAAAAGCGGCTGTGGCATATGGGTGAAATATTATTTCTTCGACTTAAATCAATAATTCAATTTTAACTCTAAAATGGGACAACAATTTATTTCTATCTCAATGTAATTTGGGCAATGACTGAATGCATATATAGTCAACTTCTTGATTGCACGTCTACTTTTCTGAATGTTTTTTTTCCACGTCTTCTGAAGTCGTTATTTGATCTTCGGCACCATTAACTACAGCATAGATCTTGAGCCCAGACAGAATACTAAATAGGTAATTTAATATCTTAACAGGATATACACACAATAATATGTGTATTCAAAGTGCATTACACGTTAGATAAAAATCTCATTAAGTCACTGGTACTGGTACGCTTTCAGAGAAGTAAATGTGAATATAGTATTGAAGTATATTATGTTATATACTACTGTCTATCTTACATTATATTATAATGCATAATTTTCAATTTCTAACTACCGGTAAGCATGCTTAAGATTTGAAAACTGATAACATAAAAATTATATATTCATATATCCTTATGCATGAGCAGAACATATATTCATAAAACTACCTCGAGTCATGTGACCATGAAAATACTACCTTCAATGCCATTTATTTACAATCTTTACTGAAGAGTTACATAATATTGAAAAGTTAATTCTAATATGATAGAAACAATTTTATTCAGCATGATATTGCATATCACATGTACTCATATTCATCATCATATTAGAATTAAAAGAGCATCTGCATATATTGTTAATTCCTGAAAGTGGCATACAGCGCATTTAAATCAGCACTCCCAGATTTGTCGCAGGTGTGGTAAAACTTTAATAGTATTACCCCTAATTACGATGTAACACAACCGGCTACATTCGCAATTAATCCTAACTACTGACATGCGTGCATGGGAAAGCATACGGTATTGCATACTTAATCTCATCCAAATTATCACACATTGTCCAATCATTGACTAATACTGTACACAATAATCTCATAATCTGATTGGTTCCATGAGAAAACTGCAGCAAGACTACAAATCAGTCAATGTTTCTCTACGTAATACTGTCCTCAGCTTTGATTGTTTCTATGTAATGGTTACGGTAATCTGTACCATTACCGTCATGAAGATCTGAGAGGCATTTACTTCCTTGCTGCGACGAGCAGCTTGTAATATGAAGATCGCCTACAACAGCTTCAACCTATCAGGACTAGACGTTCTTACTTGCCCGGCGGCCCGATCCATTTCTCTTACGGGCTATTAGAAATAGTTTTGATATTCATATAATTATTTGGCCGAGTACGTTTTAAAGTCCTAACCCTGGTCAATAGTGGTACACAAAGAGGTCTGGCTGATTACAAGCTTACATGAAGACATCAATTTCTTTTAATGAGAACCTATTCAATGTCAATCATAAAATTGAGCCAAACATTTTCATATTCTGATATGATTGTGGAAGTTTTCAGGTACATCTTATATAATCTGAAAAGAGGTGATCCATAGAAGTACTACAAGATATATCCAGCTGTGATCCATTCATTGACAAGGCGACCTCATGGCTCCGAACTATACAAGCGAACAATACACGCACAATAGGTTCTGAACAGCCACATCAACATCAACTCAATCTCAATAGGCAATCTCTGTGACTGCTACAACAAGATCATTAACAGAGATCAGTATTGGGCGAGAAGAAATGCTTGCTAGCCAGGACAGTTGTCAGGATAGTAGTATATTGCAGTCAGTTTTCAGGACAGTTGTCAGGATAGTAGTATATTGCAGTCAGTTTTCAGGACAGTAGTATATTGCAGCAAGCGTTCAATGTTATAGTCCTTGCAGTGAGTGGAATAATGTATGGACCAAATGTACAACCAGTATGTGCAATCATAGAAGCCTTATAAATGAACAAAACATGGGTCAAATTTCTGACTATTCGTTGATTGCAATTTAGTTAGTAAATACCGGTAGGCAGTGGTTTCAGTAGAATCAAAACTAGGTGGCAGAGTGGCAAAAGTAAGAGGCAAGATGCATACATACATTATAATTTTTATCTATAAAGTTGTATGGCAAAATTAGGGAAATTATGCCAGTGAAACAACACTTGATGCAATAAATTTAAATTTGGAAATGAATTAATTGGCATTTTAGGGAAATATTGATGTTCATCATCATCCACCAATTGATAAAAGAAACCCACTGCCAGAATTAGTTGTCTTGCCACTTTCCATGGACATAAATCATTGCACCCAGTCTTTGTAGAGACGTTTGTTGTGCCGCTGTTTGTAAAGATGGCAGCATCAGCTGTGTGGACGTCAATAAGGATTACCAGTCATCAATACAGATCTCTGCCTCATTTCACTGCCGACATATGACTGTCAGTCGAAGGGCGTCTGTCAATGACTGGCAAATTATTGGCCCTAGAAGATCGATCGTCAAGTTACGGTTTTGCCCGTCAAAGAAATCGCACTACATTTACAGTAATTTCTCTATCTACTAGAGCATGAACTAGGATGACATCAACTTCCACTAATGGAAGTACAAATTGTCCATTAATTTTAATGAGCACCAGAAAGGAGAACCATTTGCCAGATATGGGTCAGAAAGAGCCGGGATAAAGAAAATATATACTAAATATGAAAAGTTCTAATATTAGATTGCTAATTGTCTTCCATAAGCTTAGTACCTTCCTGCAGTAATCAAAATAATTGGAGTTGCCAACAATAATATTGACAAAATACCACACAATCCAACTAAGCAAGATGACAACAATGAACAACTTGCCAGAAAACTGATGTTACAGTGATAAACTGGCGAATATTCTATAGTAAAACAATATTCCCTTGATCTTTAAGAAATTGGGCTATTTCTATGTTTTACGTCTTCCCTCGTTTCTGAAGTTGTGATGTTACACATGTACTAAACTTATACCTGATCGTTTATTGAACTTTCTAAACCTGACCGTGACCTATATCCATCAAAGCTTAATTAATTACTCAACTAATCACCAGTTCAAATTGTAGAAATTCAACCTCAAACACCAGAAACAGAGATTGACATTAAAACTAATACTTGCTTGTGAAACTCTCTTGAGAACAAATCCTGGACCGGAATTCTCAAACTTGGATTTCTTTGAATTCACTTGTATTGGACTCTGCACTAGAGGTTCACTTTTGATAGAATTAACTATGGCTGTTGGAGGATCCTTTGCAGTTTCTTTCACTTCTCTCCTTTCATCTCTGTCCAATGTGTCTTCCTTACTAGCCATTTTTCTTTTTCGAACATGAAGTATTTGGGGTTGCAGGTTTTCCAGCCCAGGCAAGTTCCTGCCTTCAAATTAAAGAAAGTCCACAGCACTATCACAATGTAGTTGTAGCTTTATATAAATCGAATCCCAGACACTTTCTGAAGCCGCTAAATTATGCAGCATTTCTGCAACAGTTTAATCCAAGTCTGTATGGAAAAGGCCAGTATATTACACCATTTATGTTCCGATCTAGCAGCAAATATTTTGAATAGCTTGTTGACCCGCTAAGTAGTGGCAACACGAAAGAAGGTAATTTGACACAGGCCTAACGTTTCATATCTGTGTCCAGATCCCTGTAGGCTATTCACAGAGAGCAGACTCTTGGCATATCAGTGTTTCACACAAACCAGTTGGTCACAATCCAAGTATACCAGTGCATGCAAGCCTGTTCACATTCATAACCCAATCAAGTATGAATGCGATAACATTATTGTCACTGTTGTCAAAATGTCAATCTGAACCTCTCCATCCAAAAGACTTTTGAAGTTAAAATTCAGGATCACTTCTTCATGTCCTGAGAACATCAACCTTGTTGTTATTTGTTAATTTTGCTTTAGATTTGTTCCTTTTACTACCAGAAGAAGGTGAAGAAAATAGTGAATAATTCTGTGAAGGTATCCGAAAAGGCACTTTTGGAAACTGAAAGGCGGCTTGTCATGCTGGAGTCTGGTTGAGCAACCAGTGGTGGATCTCAGCAGGAACACTATCTGGTGTGCCTTCAGAGGACAGCGCTCAGACAGGACAGTGCTCACAGAGGACAGTGTTCGGACAGGACAGTGTTCACAGAGGACAGCGCTCAGACAGGACAGTGTTCACAGAGGACAGCGCTCAGACAGGACAGTGTTCTGGGTTGCCCAGAGAAGACAGTGACCACCGACAGATAAGAAAGACATTCTCCCCTACTTTTGTCTTAGGGCACTATCAGGGAAATGAGGTCCTCTGTGCGATATCAGATACTGTTTGACATAGACTCCTACTCAATCACTCATTGAGGTGATTTGCTGCTACAAGACCTAGCAAATATCCTCATAACCCCCTTCATGCTCAGCAAATAATACAATGAAGTCCGCATAACCCCTTTATGTCTAGCAAATAATACACTAGTACTCGGGACAATGAGACAATAGATTGTGTTAGTTCGACTTGCTTATGTACATGTTCCAGATGGTGATAAGCTTGAATGAAAAACAACGACCAATCAAACGATCTCATGTCATTTGTTACCAATTCGTTCGGCAGTTCAATATTGAAATGATTAAATTAGCTCATATTTGACCCACAGTTGTTCAGGATTATTGCAAACAGTATTTCCATGACTAATAGACTTTAACACACATTGACAAAAGAAGAGAAAGCATGTTGTTAATGTCGAGGTCTTCAAAGGATCACTAAATCAATTGAGGCCGTGACTGCCTGTGTATGACAACACCATTTGGTGACTCGAGCTGTCAGGATAATTTCCTTCTTAGCAGAATACTAGTATTATATAGTCAGTGTGCGACATTAGCAGTGGCCCGATGGCCAATGTCTTAGCTAAATTCACTCAGTCTAAGCTAATGCACTTTGG
>JAUTBZ010177765.1:0-23240 GCA_032361785.1 Lepetodrilus galriftensis | reverse complement strand
ATTTTAGGCATGCATAAAATTCAAGACCGCCCTATTGCGTTAGACGGCCAAGTGGTTATCCGCCCTATGATGTATCTCGCCCTCACCTATGATCACCGTATTGTTGATGGCAAAGATGCCGTATCATTCCTCGTGCGCATCAAAGAGAATTTAGAAAGTCCCGAAAGATTATTTTTAGATTTGTAGAATGGTGGTTAGCCTAAAGCTCTGACGAACGCCAGTTACGGATAACAAAAATATAACTTGTCATACCAAGATCTTCGTCTTGCAATGACAAAGAGATTGAGGGGATTTTCATGTTGATTGTCTTATCCAAGGCTTGGTTACATAGCAAATATTGAGACAGTACCGTTCCGATCAATAGTACAACTATCGACCGACATTTCTTATAAGTGTTCTTAATTAGCGATCTGCAATTATCTATAAAAACCCCTTATTACCGCACCCAAATGCAGTAAACTACTTTATTTGAGGAGTTTTTCCTTGCCTATCGAGGGTGAAGACCCAAGCATCTGTGCCTTTACCAGAACGCCAAGTGCCACCTGCGACAGCAATACGGCCATCTGTTAGCGTTGTAATAGCATGAACCTGATCGGCGCGGCCATTACCATAAGGGCGCTCCCATAAAATACTACCCTTACTATCAATCGCTAGAATCCATGCTGTATTGACAGTCATCATCGGGAAATGCTTTTGGGTGATACAAGCCATAGCTAAAGTGCCGTCTGGCAAAATAGTGATGCCGTCAGTTTTATCTTCACCAACACCGCCAAAAGACTTCTTCCAAAGAATATTGCCTTTAGCATCTAAAGAGATAATCCAAGTATCTTTGCCATATTTATTCTGTCCGCGCGTCCAGCCTGCAACAGCAATATGGCCATTTTTTTGAACGGCTACAGAACGGGCTACATTTTCATTACTAAAAAATGTTTTATCCCAGATTGTCTTACCCGAAGCCTTAATTCGCAGTACCCACGCAGCTTGCACAACCTGTTTAGGGGCGACCGTTGGCGTAAGTGCTGCCTTAACCACGCGATATTCCTGCGCGCCAACAACAACAATATCACCATTTGGTAAGCGCGCTAAAGACCGAAACCAATCTTTACCTTTGCTGCCTAAAATACGTTCCCATATTTTTTCACCTGTCTTATCAACCCGAAACACCCAGCCATCATAATCTTTGACTTGATCTCTCTTAAAAGTTAAGCCAGCCACAACAACACCACCATCTGGCATCGCTAACACAGCATAAGGCCGCGCACTTTTAGCGCCCTGATACTTTTTGTCCCAAACCTTATTACCCTCGCCATCAAGCCGAATAAGCCAAGCATCTTTTTTCAAAGTTTTGAGGTTTTGACTATAAGCAACGACCATAAAGCCGCCGCCTGTTAAACTTGTCACTGCGGTAGAAACTTCACGGCCAACGCCACCAAAAGTTTTTTCCCAAACAGCTTTACCTGCGCTATCGAGCTTCATGACCCAAACATCAGAATCACCCTTTCCGCTCGAACGGGTATAACCACTAATAATAGAGCCGCCATCTTTGAGCGACTTGATAGCAAAAGCTTTGTCGCGCTTTCCACCACCATAATGCTGCTCCCATAAATGGCTACCACCTAAAGCATAGGCACTCACACCTTCCACACAAAGGAACAGCGCTGTCATAAGAAGCAGTGAAAGCACAGATTTTGTAGAAAATGATTGCATGTCTATTGATAATTTCAACATCTCAATATCCTTATTTGTCTTGCTGCCATTACTGTGCTCAAATTTTGTCAACTCAATGACCAAATTATTTTTTAATGACAACATTCAGCAGTTTAAAAACATTGGGAAACCAACTGGTCTCCCCAAAAACTCTTTAGAAACAAGGCGTTACAACGACCTACCACAGATGAATCAGGTCAAAGTGACACACCCATAAATAGTACTACACTTTACGGCGAAATGACAACACAATCTCAACGAGACAGGCAATAAAAAGGGATAAAAAGATGCTAATTAGACCTAACGCATTGTTTTACATGGCAAGTTTTATCGCCGTAATGCCAACATTTATCCCATTTTAGAGACAGCAAGAAGCCGCATACATAGTATGAAAATTATTCAACTTCCGCTGCTTCTTTCACAATACTATGGATCAGGTCATCAATTTCCTTCAAAGCTTTCTTTGATTCCGCGCTTTCGCCGCCCGTTGGTCTTCGATAACCAATTTGCACAACGCCAGGCTCTTTTTTAGTTTCGTACAGAAATATAATATAAGGACAGATGCCAATATTTTGGTGATCGGCATTTACAGAAGCGTTGGAATGGCGCGCAGAACAAAATAGCAGATACTCACCATGCAAATAAGGGTTAGGTTTACCCACAGCTTTACTGGTGCGTTCCAGCATGGTTGCCATATGACCTTCATAGACGACTTTTAAGCCCTTACCCACAATAGCGTCCTGAACTGAAAACTTAGCATCGTCATAAGTCCCCTTCCAGCTATAGACCTTAACCGCATCATTCGCTTGCGCCACAAAGCTAGAAAGCAGAAAACATACAGCCAGAACACCAGCAAACAAGGATTTCTTCTTCATCATCACAATCTACTTTCTCATGCTATTAATATTCAAATCAATGACAAGGCTTACCGAAAGCCCCTTAGCTCATCTTAACAGACCGAGCTAACATCTACGTACTTTAACCCTAGCATATCTTTTTACCTTTTTTCAAATCACGTTGTTTTTTTATTATCCAACGCCTTAAAGCCTTCCTTTTTGAGACCATAGCACCTTAACAAGAACCACAAAAAAAGGCATGTCTAAAATAAATTAGACACGCCTCCCAATTATATCATGCCAATTTTAAAAAATGGCACCACAATCAAATGGTATAAAGCGCGCATATTACAAAGCCCGCATTATACTTTGTTGTTAGCGACAACGGCTACGTCTCACTGAGCGACCAACACCGCAACCACGAGAAGCTGAACGGTAAACTACGCGGCGAACAGTGCCACCACAAGCTGAAGCACCACCACAACGGGTTCTGTGTGCTACACGCACAGTTTTATAACCATATTGAGCTGGCGTATAAACTTTATGCGAACGTGCTGAACGTACTTTTATAGTACGGGCACGCCAGCCATAAACAGCTGGGGTACGAACAGCATATGAGCGCGCTGAACGAACCAAAACGCGGCGTGTTCTGTGGCTATAAACTGCTGGACGGTATGAAGTCGTATGACGTGCACGGCGAATAACAACGCGTTCTGAACGTGTACCATAGACGGCTGGAACATAATGACTAACGCGGCGTGCACGGCGCACCATAACACGGCGAGCAACATTACGGTAAACAGCTGGTGTTCTTACAGCATAACTGCCGCCAGAAACACGAATACGGCGCGCAACGCGATATGTTTTACCAGCAACACGCGTACTACATTTTGTAACACAGCCAGTACAACGATTGCGGCGATACGTTACTTTTGTGTAACCACATGTGCGACGTGTTGAGTAAACAGTCTTATAACGAGACGGTCTTCTCACCCATCTTGTTCCACCAGAACGTACCATAACACGGCGATATTCAGTGCGGTAAACCGCTGGACGATAAGATGATGTGTGACGGGCACGACGAATAACAACTTGACGACGGCGTGTGCCATAAACAGCAGGCACATAATTACGAATAGTACGACCGCGACGCACAAGAACGCGTTCTGTGCGTGTTCTATAAACAGCAGGAACATAACGACGTTCTGTATGACCACGACGTACAAGAACACGTTCATTACGTGTTGAATATTGTGCTGGCGTTGTCACATAATGTGAACGCGCACGACGTGTTTGAACACGTACTTGACGATATGAATAGCTGGTCGTTACACGACGAACAGGGGCACAACTTGTACCACATGAACTAACAGCTCTTACGCTTACTTGACAATGACCGCGATGACAAGATGATGCCTCCGCTACAGTCAAGGTCGATGCAAACGCTACAGCAGCACTAGCAATGAGTGCTTTCCGAATAGACATTTGAATTTCTCCTAAACTCAACAAATTAACTTCTAAATAATCATTAAAAATTGAATGCTATGAAGAATTTATCCCTGCCACCTCTAGAAAATAAGCAAAGTAATTTCTCATACAAACATTATTAATAATAGATATTTTCTACTAATAATAATAAATACACACAACTAATAATCGTACTTAAGTCACACCTAAATTACAACCTCAAGCGTGTAATTTGCTTTTATAGGAGCAATCACGCAAGATTAAAAAACATTAATAGTTAATCTAAACAATGATTTACCATGGATATTTCACGTTAATTTAATAGGACGTTATCCTCCTAACTTTGCGATGTATCACTGTGGAATAAAAAGGGTATTACAGTGCGCTATTATACGTCTTCTGCGACAATTCCTCTCTGTTTCAGCCTTACCTTTCATAACAACAGCTCCATTTTATTGTAAAGCGACCCATCATGCTAAGGACTTGAATTATTGCTAGTTTCCCTTTAAATACCATAAGACAGAGACATTATTTCGGAGATTGCCCCTTATGACACTTAGAACCTATAGCCGTTCGCTCAACAAAACCTTATCGGTTTTCTCATTACTTCTGCTTGCGGCCTTTTTGACAGGTTGCGGCGTCAATAACATTCCGACTTATGAAGAAAAAGCCAAAGCCCAATGGTCTCAAGTCTTATCTCAATACCAACGCCGCGCCGATCTTATTCCCAATCTTGTGAAAACCGTAAAGGGTTTTGCAGCCCATGAAAAAGACGTTTTGCAAAGCGTGATCGAAGCGCGGTCAAAAGCCACCCAAACGCAAATTAATATCCCTAAAGATATTCTCACCAATCCAGAAGCTTTTAAGAAGCTGCAACAGGCTCAAGGTCAGCTTCAAGGGGCATTAGGCCGTTTGTTAGCGGTTGTCGAAAGATACCCAGAGCTGAAATCTTCCCAAAATTTTCTTTCTCTTCAAGCCCAACTTGAAGGCACTGAAAACCGCATTGCCGTTGCCCGCAGAGATTATATTAATGCCGTGCAGCGCTATAATACAGAACTGCGGATTATTCCTGGACGCTGGTGGAAATCAATGATGTATCCTGATAGCGTGGCTATGGAAACCTTTACCATCACCAAAGAAAAAATGAACGTGCCAGACATTAATTTTGGTAAATAATGCCTTTAAAACCAATGGCGCTGTGCTTCTTAACAAGCGCAGCCAGCCACACAATAAAAAGAAATCACCCCTTTACAGACTGTCATAAGGGTTCAAACATATGATGTATTCTCGTTTCTTTTTACTCTTTTTTTTGCTATTCAATACCGCTTGTATTGCGGCGCCAATTTACCCAAAACTAACAGGGCAAATTGTAGACCGCGCCCACATGCTCAACACGCAGCAAAAAAACAGCCTATTACAACACCTCAAAAAATTAGAAGAAAAATCTAGTGATCAATTGGTCATCGTCACCCTGCCCTCTCTGCAAGGCTATGATATTGCCGAATTTTCGCTAGAACTGGGGCGGCATTGGAAAATTGGACAAAAAGATACCAATAATGGGGTCTTACTGGTCATTGCGCCAAAAGAACGAAAAATGCGCATTGAAGTGGGCTATGGCTTAGAAGGCACATTAACAGATATTTTGGCACATAAGATTATTACAAATCGAATCAAACCTGCTTTTAAAAGAGGAAAAATGTTTGAAGGTATAAAAGCTGGCACAATAGATATTATTGATATTTTGCTAGGCAATGCTGAAGAGGTGAAGCAGCGCTTAAAAAGCAAAAAGCCGCAACAAAATAATAATTCATCCCTTCTTGTCATGCTGTTTTGGGGCGCTATCGTCCTCTTTCCTTCCCTGCCTTCTCTTTTTCGATCTGGAAGCCGCAGCAAACGCGGTGGCGGTGTTCATATCATTGCAGCAGCGCAAAAAAATCGCTCTAACTGGCAATCAGGGGGCTATTCTGGAGGCTGGTCTAGCGGCGGCGGCGGTTTCGATGGTGGCTTTAGCGGTGGCGGTGGCAGTTTCGGCGGCGGCGGTTCATCAGGTAGTTGGTAAGAAGCAATAAACACAATCCTTTTTTCAAAACACGTTCTAAATGGTGGCGAGCATAGATCATGGTATTTTTTAATAAAGCCGAAAAGAATAAAATTTCTGAAGCCTTAACACAGGCAGAAGCCAAAACCAGCGGGGAAATCGTTGCTGTCGTCACACGACAAAGCGATGAATATCGTTTTATCCCGCTCTTATGGGCCGCATTAATAGCGCTTGCAATCCCGTTAATTTTGATTTTTCTCCCAAGACTGACAAACTGGTCTTTTAGCTTTCAGCCCCCTGAAAATATTTATGTCATCCAACTGATCAGCTTTGTCTTATTAGGATTATTTTTTCAATGGCAACCTATGCGCCTATTCGTTACCCCTACCTATATACAAAAACAGCGCGCTCACAGACATGCGATGGAGCAATTTATTTCACAAGACTTGCATCATACATCCAATAGAAGAGGTGTCCTCATTTTTGTCTCCCTCTGCGAACGTTATATTGAGATTATTGCCGATAGAGACATCTATAAAAAGGTCAATAAAGAAGTCTGGAAAGACATTGTGTTAGTCATGCGCACTAAAATTCAAAATGACCAAGCCACAGAAGGGTTCATTGAAGCCATCAAAATGGCAGGAGATCTGCTAGAAGAGCACTTTCCTGCTGATAATACCAAGCAAAACGAACTGCCTAACCATCTTATCGAGCTATAACCTAAGCACTTATACTAATATCATAAGACACAACGTCTATACCAAGCCACCTAATATAATGATCTTCAGCCATAAAACATGAGCTCTTCGTTAAAGTTATATATAAGCCATATAATGATATACAAACGAAATAGAACTCCGTATATTTCCGATACATTAATTTTAGTGAAGAGTGAATATTTTGAACAAAAACACCCCTAAAGAAACCTCCGACACAAAAGACAAAACAAAGGCAAACAGCAAGCTGAAAGATTTTCTTATTTTTACCAAAGCATGGGGTACGAGTCCAAAACAAACAGGCGCAAACGTCCCAAGCTCACGTTTTTTAGCGAAGGCGATTGTCTCTGCAACCCATTCAAACTCTGACACAAAAGTAATTGAATTAGGCCCTGGTACAGGTGTTTTCACCAAAGCGATGCTTGACTCAGGCATTAAGCCTGAAAATCTCACTTTGATTGAATTAAATCCAGAATTTCGCACTTTGTTAAAACAAAGATACCCTGAAGTTACCGTTTTAGATGAAGATGCTTTTGGCTTTCTCACAAATTTAGCCAAAAACAATCCTGACCGCATTGACTATACGATCGTCTCAGGCCTCCCTTTATTGGTTTTTCCAAAGGAAATCCGCGTTCAAATGCGCAAAGATATTTTAGAAGTCATCGGAGATACAGGCCGCCTCGTACAATTCACTTACGGACCAAAGTCCCCTATTCCCTTAAGTGATGACATTGATGCCCATTGCTCAAACCGTATATGGCTAAACTTTCCGCCAGCCGTTATCTGGAGCTATACACGCCCAAAAACTTAAGCAGGCAAGGCTTTTAATTCATCCAGAGATGACGTACATCAAAAGCAAACAACGCCTAAGCAGAAATTTTATATTTTTTATGAGAGACCTGCTTATTGTTAGGCTCCACATTAGTCTGCGTCACCGCTTCAGAAAGCGCTGTCTCCGCAACATCTTTCTTTATTTCCACTTTTGAAAAACGCAGCATCGTAAAAACCCCAGCTGGCTGAAGAGACTTTTGCCCGACAAGCTCTAAGCCTTCATAGCCAAGCACATTTTCGATAGGAAACACTGGATGCCAGCCGATTCGATCTGAAAGCGGCACCATTTTATGCTCTAACCAGCCACGCACACCTTTTTCAGTGCTAAAATGATTAACCAACATGATCTCACCGCCCGTTTTGCAGACGCGCCGCAATTCTTTCATCACCTTGTTAGGATTTGGCACAACGGTTATCAGATACATCCCAACCACCACATCAAAATAGTTGTCTGGATAATCGAGCGTACAGGCGCTCATTTCCTTTAACTCTTTAATATGCGTTAAGCCCCGAACGTCTTTGCGCTTTTCAGCTCTTTGCAGCATTTCAGGGGAAATGTCGATACCATAAATATCAAGATGTTTAGAGTAATGTTGCAGTGACATTCCTGTACCAACACCAACTTCTAAAACTTTGCCTTGCCGACGATTGATATTTTTAACGGCATGTTTTCGGCCAATCTGAGACACGAGTCCAAATGTATAATCATAAAAATCAACCCAGCTCGCATAGGCATCTTTAACCACATCATTATTCTGCAAGTGTTGATTACTCATAGTCTACAAATCTCTTTCATAGCGTTAAAATCTTTTCATACTGATAGAAATTAAGCTCTAGCCTCAATATAAAATCTAAATAGCCTCATCACGACATATCCAACCACCGCCTAATATACGCGCTTTTAAAGTTTCATCACTATAAAAAACACAGGCTTGCCCAGGTGATACGCCATATTCGCTATGATCTAGATCAATATAAGTGCGTTTGTCACGAAACACAAGCTTAGCGGGCACAGGATCTTGCGTTGATCTTATTTTAACAAAAAGAGATAGTCCGTCTATAGAAAAATCTTCTAACGCACCATTTCCTAGCCAGTTTATGTCTCTAAGCAACAGTGACCTTTTTTCTAACGCTTGTTTTGGGCCAACAATCACTTCATTACGATCACTATCAATCTTAATCACATAGAGCGGATCGCCGCCTGATATGCCTAGCCCTCTGCGTTGCCCAATGGTATAATTGACAATACCATTATGCTCGCCAAGGGTTTGCCCCTCTTGGTCTTTAATCAAACCAGCTTTTATGGAATCGGGACGTAACTTATTAATCAGCGTTGTATAATGACCCGTTGGCACAAAACAAATATCTTGGCTATCGGGTTTATGGGCAATATCCAGTTCATATTTTTCAGCAAGCGCACGTGTAAAACTTTTTTCATAAATGCCAAGCGGAAAACGCAGAAAGGAAAGGTCTTCACGGGGAGTATTAAACAGAAAGTAGCTTTGATCACGGCTAGCATCTTTGGCGCGGTGCATCTCCCAAACCTCTGCCCCAGGACGTGACGTAATATAATGCCCCGTAGCCAAAGCCTGTGCGCCGAGTTCTTTCGCCGCTTTTAAAAGGTCTCTAAATTTAATTTTTTGATTGCAATCAATACAAGGAACAGGCGTTTCCCCAGCCAAATAGCTATCGACAAAATTATCAATCACACGCTCAGAAAAACGGCTCTCATAATTCAAAACATAATGCGGAATATCTATTTTTTCTGCCACGCGGCGGGCATCTTCAATATCACGCCCCGCACAGCAACTTTTTGTACTTTCAACCATCTCGCCATGATCATACAGCTGCAAGGTAATGCCAACAACATCATAGCCTTGATCTTTGAGCAAAGCTGCCACCACAGAACTATCTACCCCGCCAGACATTGCAACAACAATGCGCGTCTCTTCGGGACGATCAGGCAGATATAAAGAATTTAATTTTTTAACGTCAGACATACGATCTTTCATTCTTGATATGACACTATAAACGCTTCTTTCCTAGTTCTTAAAACAACAGAAAGGCTTGCGCTAAGAAAATTAGAAAACATCCCCTACTTTCAGCTTTCATAAGGTATCTGGATTTAAAAATAAAGACCATCCTCAACAGATATATGATAATCGCCTCATTAAAAATTTCGCCTTGAGAGATTGCCTATCATATCACGTAATTTCCAATATAACGATTGGGAGTCTTCCATTTTATAGCACATAATGCGCAAAAATCTTATAATTCATAGCTTTGTCTAAAGCTTCTTCCTTTAAGCACTCTTACGCCCTTTCCCACTACCGCCTCCAACGAGGCAAAAAATAAATAGTAATTAAAGTCAAGATCTTAGGAGTATATTAATGAAACTCATTTATATTCTATAGAAGTAAGTAGTTTTTTAAAAGTAACTCGTATCAGCGTAACTTAGTAAAGAGTAGTGTATATAAAATGACTGAACAATACCGACCACGCGTCAAATATGTAATCGGACCAGACGGCAGCCCGTTGACGATTGCTGACCTTCCTCCTAAAGAAACAAAACGTTGGGTTATTCGCCGTAAAGCTGAAGTTATTGCAGCTGTTCGCGGTGGCTTATTAAGCCTTGAAGAAGCCTGTGAACGTTATATGCTCACTGTAGAAGAATATCTCAGCTGGCAACGTTCTATTGACCGCCATGGATTGCGCGGCCTTAAAACAACAAAACTTCAAGATTTCCGTGACAAATAAAATGATAGCGTAATATATTTTATAACAGATTGATTTATGAGAAATATACTGTTTTTATGCGATCATCATACCCACTAAACTGATACCTGATGAACAGTTTAGCCAAGTGTGTTGTCCTCCATATCAACAGTATATTTCTCATAAAGATTGAAAAGTCCTCTAAGACCCGTTCTCATAAGGGTTCTTGCTTTCACTATGGAGGCAATCCTTAGACGGACAGTAGTATAGCGGCTTGTCATAACAGTCTCGCCTTATGAGATTTAGTATAATACGTCTCTATTTTGATTAGATTCACTTTGAGAAGCAGCCAATTTCAACGCTTCAAATATTGTTTTGAAATATATTACGTTATTTATTCACAACTTTTTTGTTGTATTTTACACTTTGTTGGTTTTTATCGAAATATGCTTAACTTACCATTATCAAACATTTGAAATGGTTAAGTAATAGTGTAAAACACCCTATTTAAGAGCATCTAAGAGATTGTTGCAACGCGTGTATTTTCCAATACATTCGAATTTCACAATTTTTTAAGCAGTACTTTTGCTTAAGACAAGATAATAACAAGAATATTGACTGGTATATCCAAAGTATACCTGATAGAATACTACCAAAGTATTAAAGAATTGGATAAGCAGGTTCTTAATCTGTTTATCCTTATAGAGTGTCGATGGCTCCCCGCGCCATCGGCGCTTTATTTTTGTTTTGCTTTATTTTTTTTATCTGATACAAAACCAGCTTAATACACCATTTATTTTATTAACTAATTTTCAATGAATATTGCTTAGTATTAACACAATAGCTTTATTTTTTAGACTATGATTTTACTTTCAGTTCCAGAGGGCTACAATGTTTTCAACGCTTATTACAAGTGCAAATAACTCTTCTTTTAAAGCACTTTCTTTCTTTATATTCATGTTGTCATCCGTTCTTTTTTCATCTTCTGCGCAAGCAAGAATGATCCAAGAAGCGAATATCACAACCCTAATAACGCTTAATGATACTAACAGAGCGCATGACAGCGCTAATTTCCAACACACCGTTTCAAGCACTTACTCTACTACAAATGGTAGTTTTAATGGATTTAATCAAAATCCTAAGCTTGATAACACTATTATCTTTAGCCTTATCACAACTATTTTACTTGGGTTTTTAGCTTTATTTGGTGCTATTCAGTTACCAAAATACAAAGCATAAGAATCGCTTTAAGCCTTCTTGGCTGATATATTTAAAATTTAAAGCCTGATACTTTTACATAGTATCAGGCTTTTTTCGTTTTTATATCCTAATTCCTTAAAGTTAAAACTAAAAATCCTAAAACTAAAAAATAGAGCTTGATCAAAAGCTTACAGCCCTAATTCCCCTATAAAGCGACGACTGAAAATAAATTTAATAGTGATCTTAATAATTTGTAAATCATAAAGATGCTCTAACAAGAGTAGAATTTATAATTTTTATCATTCCATACGCGTCTTTTAAAAGCGCCTTCAAAGCGTTCTATTAATCGCTGTATGGTAAAGCTCAAATTTAAAAAGCCACGCACTACTCATCTTTGTATATTGAAGGATGAAGTTGCTTTTTAAAAGCTGAGCCATGGAGATTAAACGGCATGGATCATTTTGTTATTGAATATGCTCTTACATTAGAGACTATGTTAGAAGAGACATCATCTCGTAAAAATGGCATTCAAGCCCATTTAAACGAGCTTGAACGCAATCACAAACTAAATTATGGCATTCAACTTCCAACCATTAACTTTAGAAAAAATAGCACGTTAGAAGAAAACCAATATCAGCTTGTTGTTAAAGGTAAAACGGTAAGCCAAGGTATTATACTGCCGCATGCTATGATGGCGATTCCACCAAAGCATAATAAAATCAAGCTCCCTGGTGTTGAATTACAAGCACCTTTACTGGATATTCCAGTCACTTGGATTCCTAAAAAGAAAACCAAAAAAGCCAAAACACTCGGTTTTGCTCTGGTCTCACCGCTCAATGTATTAATGCAGCACATTGAAGGTGTTATTACCCTTCAACTTGATACCTTTTTTAATAAGACACAATTTTTGAACTACACAGCGCAACTATCAGCAAAGTGTCAAGATCATCTGTCCGACATTATGCCTGAACACCTTTCCTTCCGCCAGTTACTGTCTGTTTTTCGACTGTTGCTAGCTGAGAAAGTATCTATTAGAGATTCAGGCGTGATCTTACAGGCTATTTTAGAAGCTGCTAGAACAACGCAAGACACACAAGTGATAACAGAGCATGTCCGCGGTCACCTTGCCCGTCAAATTACAGCCTCTTACCTTTCTGGCAAAGGCTATTTACCTCTTATTCCGCTTTCTGAAGAATGGGAGAATGAATTTAAAAATGGCCAAAAACAAAGTGATTGCCAGCTTGAAATTTGCTTAGATGGCCCTGTCCAACACGCTTTCCACGATTCTCTTGGTGAAGTTCTAATGCGTGCCAATGCCGCAGGCGAAACCAAGCCCGTAATATTAACCAGACCCAGCTCTAGGCGCGCTGTACAATCTTTGATGTCACAATTTTCAGAGAATATTCCTGTTGTTAGTCAGAATGAACTTCACGGTGATATTGAACTCAAAACAGTGGGCTGGATCTCTTAAAGATCTTTTTTATATCCTCCTGTCACCCAGATAGCCGTAGTTTCAGGAATATAACCCCAAATAAATTTGGGGAGGCAACAAAACTGTCACCTCCCCCAAAAATATTCTAAAACACGCACTCCTAACGGGCACCCTTAACATGTTGGCCTTTTACGCTGAGGGCAATAATAAAGCAGGCGTCATCTCTACAGGCTTGCTTTGCTCTAAACGCATTTCAGCAATCAGTCGTTTAATAGCAGACCATCTATGTTTAGAAGCGTTGCTCACCCCCTGCCCTTGTTGCCGCGCCTCTTTAGAGAAGCCTAACTTACTAAATATTTTAGCTGATAAGGTTTTATGCTCTGCCTTGGCCTTTTTTTCAAAAAGAGACTTTAGAATTCTATCTTCCAGCCAATTGGCTTCAATCACATACCATTGGCTATTCATAATATACTGACCATCACGCACAACAGGCTCAACTTCTTGATGAAAGATAGCATCTAAATCAGCACCGTTATAGGCCGTATCAGCCAAACGAATAGCGATATAATTCAGATCATAATCTGTAATTTTTTCATAAAGCCAAATTTCGCTCATCGCCATCCAAACAGCTTTTCTGCGCGCTAATTCTTGGCTCGGAAAAAAGTTTTTATAATCCTGCTGATTTGAACTTTCTTCAATTATTTCAAGATCTTCCATCTTCAATCACTCCTTCACAACACAACTTTTTAAAAAATTAAGCCTCCGATATAGCTTTTACTTTTACTTTACTTTGCCCACCAACTATCAATTTGCACGCCCCAAAAGGAGTGCTTTTTCGGATGCTGAATTTTACTCCAATACGCAACCCATTGCCCTTTTTCATGAAATAGCGGCACAACATAATGCCCTGCAATCAGCAGACGATCCAACACATGAACCGCAGAAACAAAATTCTCTCGTTTGGTTTCTGACACAAGCGCGGTAATAGCCTGATCGACAGCCTTGCTCTGAACACCAGCAAAATTATAACTCCCCATTTGCTTGCCAACAGCACTATTCCAACGAAAATTTTGTTCATTACCAGGAGAAAGAGAGGCATACCAAATCATTTGCAACATATCAAAATTATAGTCTTTGCGTCTTTGCTGATATTGCGCTGAATCGATCATTCGAATAGAGACCGCAATGCCGAGGCGCTTCAAATTACGGGCATAACTTTGAAATAACTTCACCTGATCTCGATTAGCAGCGATCATTTCAAAGGCAAAAGCCTTGCCTGTCGCCTCATGCTTTAATTGTTTGCCTTTCAGAATATAACCTGCTTTTTTCAGCAGCTTTAACGCCGTGCGGCGCGCCGTTCTATCGCGGCCACTACCATTGGAAGCATGAAACTTGAATGTTCCTGCCATAATATCTTTTGGTATTGCATTCGGAAATTTGGCAATCAGGCTTTTTTCATAATCATTCGCTGCTTTGCCATAAGAAGACAATTCAGAACGATCAAAATAACTCACTGTGCGCGTGTAAAGCCCATGATAAAGCGTTTTATTCAGCCAATTAAAATCAAACATCAGCGCTAAGGCTTTGCGCACCCGAATATCTTTAAACTGCTCTTTACGGCTATTAAACACCAGCGCTTTCATACCTGAAGGGATTTTCATTGCGACTGTTTTTGCCAACACAGCACCCTTTTTCACCGCAGGAAATGCATAGTCTTTTGCCCAGCGGCCTGGGTCACTTTCATAACGAAAGTCAATCAGCCCCTTTTTAAAGGCTAAAAATTCATTATTCACATCTCTGAAAATTTCATAACGCACTGTATCAAAATTAAAGCGCCCTGCATTCACAGCCAAGTTACGCCCCCAATAGTCTTTATTCTTTTCATAAACCAGACTTTTACCGCCTTTAACCTGCGTAATGCGATAGGGCCCGCTACCAACAGGCGGCGTCAGTGAAGTCTTTTCAAAATCGACCTTTTGATAATAATGCTTCGGTAGCACAGGCATTAGCCCCATAATAAGAGGCATTTCACGATCGCCCTTATTAAAGATAAATTTTACTGTGCGCGGCCCTGTTTTTTCAACTTTAACCACCTTACTATAATAAGAACGGTGATTTGGACGGCCTTTTTCCTTTAAAAGATGTAATGAGAAAATAACATCCTCAACCGTCAGAGGATGCCCATCAGAAAACTGTGCTTCTTTGCGAATAGTAAAGCTCACCCAGCTACGATCTTCTGGGGTCTCAATATTTTCTGCAATCAAACCATAAAGCGAGAAAGCTTCATCATAAGAGCGCGCCATCAAGCTTTCATAAACATTGGTGCGTAGCCCTGGTGCAGGATTACCCTTCACAATCAGAGGATTCAGACTATCAAAGCTGCGTGAATAAGACAGCGTAATCTTACCGCCTTGCGGCGCTGCCACATTGACATAATCAAAGCTTTTAAAGTCTTTATTATATTTAAGCTGACCATGCATGGCAATACCATGGGACGGTGCCGCTATTGTAGAAACAGTCAAAGCAATAAAAAGTGTTATTGCCATGAAGCATTTATGAAAAAAGGGTAAGTAAGTCATAATACCAGTGTTGCGCGATAACTATGTCATAATTCAGTCTCATAAGATTTTCCTAACAAAGAAATTGATGGAAAAATTATTAAAAATAATAGGATCGCTTTGACTTGCAATTATGATAATATCACAAAACATAATTTAACGCTTTACCTTCTCTAAATAATGAATTTTTTCAGTACCTTAATCAACGTCCCCCCTTCTCAAATATCCAAATAACCTGCGTTATACGCCCGCAACCTAAGGTAAAACTGTGCCTTTAATGAACCAGTTTTAGGCTTTAAAAGACACTATCCTTTTTTCTGCCATGCCAATGCCTTATTTAGATGGTCTCAAACTATTAATAGACTGTTTCATTCAAGCTCTAAAGCATCATGGAATATGTAACAAAGGCGCTGCCCAAGTTTAACAATTCAAATGCCTTTAAGCCGAATATACTAAAATTCTAAATACAATGAAGAGGTTAAGATTAATGTTTCAAGCATGGCAGGTTAAAGACAAAACAATAATGACGCTTGTAGGTTTTTCTATTCTCGCTGCAACGATCGCTCTTTCTGTAGCACCAGCACACGCTCAGAAAAAAGCCGCAGCTAAAGCCGTTAAGGTCAAAAAACCTTGGGTTAAAATTTGTCGTGGTGACAAAAAGAAAAAAGTTTGTACCATCCGCATTGATGAAGTTGATCCGCTATCACTCTCACCATATTCACCAATTTTGATGGAATATGCTAAAGGCAAGCCAACAATTCTTAAGGTTACATTGCCGCATACATGGCCAATTGGTGTGACTTTGACAAATAACAAAACCAAAAAAGAGAAGAAAACCATTCAGCCTCTTGATGTTATTTGGGACATTCAAAAAAATGCCTTCATCCAATTAGGAGAAAAAGGCAAAAAGACTGTCATGAAATTTGACCAATGTAATAATTTTGGCTGTATTGCTTATGTTAAAATGACAGACGCACTGCTTGGCGCTATGAAGAAAGCAAAACTGATCATTGTTGCTGGTAACAGTAAAAGATTAGGCAAACCACATGGCATGAGTTTCCCAATGGGCGACTTTGCAAAAAGTTATGATGGCGATGAGCTAGACGAAAAAATCTATGCTAAAGCGCTTAACAAAAAAGTTGTGACCATGAGAAAGAAAAGAATTTCTTTCATGAAGAAACGTCAACAAGCTATGTTAGCCGCACGTAAAAAAGCCAAAAAGAAGAAAAAATAAACCTGTTTCTTCTTTCGCAATATTGTATAAAAAGACCATCAGCCTTTTCGCTGGTGGTCTTTTTTTGTAAATAAGTCAGAGGGTATAAATCATGTTGTCACATAGCAGCTTTTATAGCACGACCAACCTTAACCTTAAATATCTGCTCTTGCTCTCATTGTGGTGCCTCGCGCTCTGCCTTCCTTTTCAGAATGCGCGCGCGCAAGACACCGCGCCGCTGTCACGCTGCACGCCCTCGCCTGAAAAAGTGCTAACCTCTAAAATTAGTGAGGTGATGGATTTTCAAACTGTAAAATTAGAAAATGGCCAGATTATTCGCCTCGCAGGTCTTTATATCCCAACCACTTTAGGCTCTGCTTTATCAAAAAAAATAGTCCAAGAAGGTGATGCCCGTCTTGCCAACATGACCCGTTTTTTAAAGAAGTCCCTGCTTGGGCAATCTGTATTTTATTCTATCGAAAACTCCCCCAACCGATATGGCTATCATGTTGCCATGCTTTATCTCAGTTCTAAAATGGTTTTCAGCGTGCAAGAAGTCATTATCACCAAAGGACTAGCCGTTTTTTATGCCTTAAGCCGTCCCATTGCTTGTAGCGAAAATCTCCTGCAAGCCGAACGCAAAGCGCGCCAACTTAAAGCAGGATTATGGGGGCGCAAAAATGACCTTTTACTTCAGGCTAAACCAGTCAAAACCCTTAATTGGAAAACCCAAAATTTTCATTTGGTAGAAGGCCGCATTGATACCATTACCCAAAAGAGAATGGTTATCTATTTCAACTTTGATAAAGATTGGCGCACCGATTTCACCATTATCTTAAAACGTAATGATCTGGCAGGGTTAGAAAAAAAGGGCATTAAACTGAAAGACTTAGAGCATAAAAAAGTCCGTATCCGCGGCTGGATGGATTTTCGAAACGGCCCTTATATCCCGCTCCAAATTGCCGATAATATTGAAATAATAGAATAATATAATGCCTTTAATGCCGAAGTCTTTATCAATTGTATTACGCATGTTCTTCGCGATTGGCTTCAATCAAGGCTTTATTAAAATGGTTTAAGGCGGTCACCTGATAAGCCCAGCCAATTATTTTTTCAGCATCTTCAGGATCAACCACCGCAATCTTTGAAAAGCCTGAAAGATCAAAAAATCGCAACGCTGTTTCAACCGTGTCAGAAGGCTTTAAATAGTAACGATCTTTGTCATCTTCCAGTACCTCGACCGCTTCACCTTCTTCCAAAACATCAAAGAAATCTCGCACCCGAATATGGTGGATAACGCTTTGATGCACCCCTTCATTCAGGTAAATACCGCGCTGCGACAGTTGCCAATGAAACAAGCTCTTACCATGCACCGCTTGATGCAAAATTGTGGCAATCGACACCGCAAGAATAATATTAATCGCAGTATGATATTCCCCCGTTAGCTCAAAAGCGATCATGGTTGTCGAGATCGGCGCACCAAGAATAGCCGCCGCCACAGCGCCCATACCCGCAATGGCATAAAGCCCATGACCTGACGCCAAAGTGGGGAAAAGCTCACCCGCAATAATGCCAAAAGCGCCCCCCGCCATCGCGCCAAGATAAAGCGACGGCGAAAACACCCCGCCGCCAAAGCGGCTTGCCAAGGTAATGGAAGTAGCAAGGATTTTCATCCCCAGTAATAACAGCAAAGTAGACAGCACAAATTTCTGTTTTAGTGCGCCGTCGGTACTGTCATAGCCCACACCTAAAATTTCAGGCACTTTAAGGGCAATAAGCCCAACAAGGATACCGCCGAGAATAGGCCTTAGCCATAACGGCATCGTCACTTGCCGCGCAACACTATCGGTTGAAATAATCATAAACTGAAACGTAATTGCCACCAACGCGCAAACCAAACCCAACACCGCAAAGGCAGGGTATTCTAACATCGTAGTCATTTGATAATCTGGCACACTAAAAATCGGCACATCGCCAAAGTGATTGCGAATAATCACCGCGCCAATCACGCTAGAAATCGCAATCGGCACAAAGGCGCGCATCGCAAAATGCTGCAAAATGACTTCATGAGCAAACAAAATCCCCGCAATCGGCACATTAAACGAGGCCGAAACCGCAGAGGCTACACCGCAAGCCAATAAAATACGGCGGCTAGCTGGCGGCATTGACAGCTTACTTTGCAAAAAGCTGGTAATCGTCGCGCCTAAATGAACCACCGGGCCCTCTCGGCCAGCACTCGCACCAAAGCCTAAAGACAGAATCGTAATCAGGGCGCTGCCCAAGCCTGTCTTGAGCGGAATAGTGCTGTTGAGCAAAGCCTTCGCTTCAATCACATCTGGCACACCATTACAGCGCCGCCCTGGCATGAAATAATACAGATAAATACCAACCAACACCCCGCCCGTAACAGGGGCAAAAAACACCACCCAACTTGGCATGTGTTTAACCGCTTCAACAAGGCCTTCAGAGCGCGTACCCGACCAAAGCCATTGCACAAAACCAATCGCTTCGCGGAACATGACCGCCGCATAACCAGCGCCAATACCAATCAATATTGCCATTATCAGCATAGTTGGTTCGCGGTTACGCCAAAACCGCGTTAAATTAGGCTGCACCGTAAGGATAAAAAAGTCTTTAATATAGAACCAAGCGCGATGAAGCACTGATCTTGTTGGTTCTTGTTGTTGATCTGACACCAGCGCTCAATCCACAGTCTCGTAAGGGGCAAGCCCTTAACTTATCCATAATTTTTCTCACCGTATAACATAAGCGAACAGGCTGCTATTGTTATTTTTACAGTTCTGCAAATTTTCTCACTTAAGAACTTGACAAAATTCACCTGCTCGGTCATATAGAACATCTATCCTCAACAGGCAGTTTTGCCCATGTTCGCAGGAAAGATGGTTATATATGGCGGGGTAGCTCAGCTGGTTAGAGCACCGGAATCATAATCCGGGTGTCGGGGGTTCGAGTCCCTCTCCCGCTACCATATAAACCTTGGTTCAGTTAAAACCGACTATCCTCCGTACATTATAAATATTTGGCTTAAGCCTCCCCGTCACAAAGCCAGCATGTGATTATCCCAGCGCAGAGGGCTTTTTTTGTAAGATGTCAGCTGCTGCTTGGCGGTTTTTGGGGTGTAGGTTAGGACTTTGCCTTCGCCGTTACTCATCAGAAACTGCCCCTCTTGCGCAGTTGGCGCTAGGCCGCAGCTGTCGGTGAAGGGCAATGCGCTGAGATAGCTTCTGTTTTGAATATCCCAAAATACCACCATATTGCCGCGCGGTGCAGAAGTGGCGGCAATCGTGCCGCTTTTATCAATGGTGACAGAGCCAACATAGTTTTGCATGCCATGATGTACCGCTTTAGGAGCTTTAATCAGCACAGGCTTTTCACCGCGCTTGTGAAAACCAACAAGCGGCGGCTTATGATGCTTAATGCCTTGGAACTGGCAGCCAAAAACGGTTATCCCTTGCGCTGAAATATCAAAATGACGCATAGACAGCTGATGCCATTCTTTCGGGAGACTATGCTGTTCAACAATCTTACCTGTCATCGCGTCTATATAGGCTAACGAAGGCTTCATCGTGCTTAAGTTAAGCTTGGCGCGGCCTGTGTCGGGATGGGTGAGAATGCCGCCATTAGCAACCACAAGGGTCTTGCCATCAGGATGCAAGTTCAGCTCGTGAATACCAATGCCGCCTGCATCATATTCGCCGACTTGCCGATACCCTTTGCTAACGTCTCGCACGCCTATCACGCCGCGCTCGCCGTCATAATCACTTTCAGCACTAAAAAACAAGCGGCCATCTTTTGAAAACACACCATGACCTTGAAAGTGCCGCCCTGCTTTGGCTGATAGCTCTATCGGCGCTTCGCTTTTGTCGGCTGAGAACACCACCAGAAAACGCCCTGGTCTACGGGCAACGGCCACCACTTCCTGCTTAAAGGGATGCGCCGTCACATCATGAGCCCGCCCTGGCAATGGGACAACGCGGTAATCGCCCTGTTCTGGCGAAAAAATAACAGCTTCATGACTGCCATTTTTATTTTGCCGAGAAGAGGCGTAAAGTTTGGTCGCAGGGTTTGAAGCGGCTAACGCAGATGCAGCAAAGTTTGAGCCGCTTAAAGCAGAAGCCGCGATGCTACAAGAAAGACCTTGTAAGAATTGCCGTCTTGAAGGGATATTATGCGCCATTATTCTTTTCCTTCGCCGTTCAATTATACTAAATCTCATAAGGCGGAAGCCTTATGCCAAGCCGCTATTAGTCACCATCAAGTGCATTAAAGCCTGCGGTCATATCTGTGGCTTTGGCAATGGATGTGCCTGCATTATCATAAATATTGCCTAAGGCTGGAAACAAAGCCTGTAATTTGGCGCGTTCAACCTTATCTGTCACCACCGCTTTGATCGGTTTTTTAATTGAAGAAAGAACCGTTGTGACATGATTGAGTTCAAAGGCTATAGATGCCGCAATGCCAGGCTCTGCGCTTTCTGCAACTTTGGCAAAACCGCCCTGCTCTAACATGTCTTGCACCCCTAGCAAGTTACTAGCCATCACGTTAAAAGCTTGGCCGCTGCGCCAAAAGGCAGCTTTCCAAGGACGGGCTTTTTCTAATGACTTGCCTAACGGCGCGGCCAATTTGAAGTCTTTGACAAGCTTTATTCCTGTCAACATGCTTAAAAACAACTCGCGGGTTGTTTCCTTCGGACTCATGTAAATTTCACTTTTAGAAGAGGGATGCAAAAAGGCTTTGGTATATGGCGCGCCATCAGCCCAGCCTTGCTTAACCTGAGTGGCAATAGAGACCACATTTTGAGCAATGGCTTTGCCATAACCGCAACGAAAATCGCCTTGCTTGCCTTTAATTTCTAACGCTTCTTTGCCTTTGCCAAATAACACAAATTCCAATGCCGTCAAGCCTTGAAGCGCTACGCTTTTTTGCTGAAGACTTTTCAAGCTCAAAAGTGTTTTATCTTCAGCAACAATAGAGCGTTTAATTTGCTTTAAGCCTGTGCTTTTACGATCAGGCCAAAATACTAGACGTTCTTTACGGTGATCCTCAAGAATAGCGCCGAAACGCAGATGCTCAACACGGCTGAAAGCCGACAAAGTGGCAAAAAAATCTTGGTCTACCGCTTTTTTATGGGTGCTTGAAGGCGCTGCGCAAAGAGCGTTTATGCTTTTCTGTAGGCTCTGGCTGGTTGTCAGCAAGCGATCATAACCAGGGCGAATATGATTTTCGAGCATGGTTTTTGCCAGCGCATTATGATCTTCATTGCTAATCGCAAAGCTTGCTTGGCTAAAACTAACCAGCATGGCAGCACTTATGAATGTGGTCAAAATCTTAGTTATCATCATCGTGATTTCACAAAGGCTAATAGCCTATCCCTATTTTGTTTCCTTAAGTGCGCAAACAAATTGCGCGCTCTGAGCGCTTCTCCGCCATGCCATAAAATGGCTTCTTTAAGTGACCTTGCACGGCCATCATGCAAAAAATAAGCATTGCCGTTGACCGCTTTACTCAAACCAATGCCCCATAAAGGCGCAGTGCGCCATTCACTTCCAGAGGCATTATGAACGGGTCTGTTATCTGATAGCCCTTCTCCCATATCATGTAAAAGCAGATCAGAATATGGCGATATTTTTTGATTTTTTGACGCTTTACCAGTCCCCACACTAGCAGGCAGAGTAAAATGAGGGATGTGACAAGACGCGCAGCCAATGGCCTTAAAAAGCCTTTGCCCTGCTGCAATTTTTTGTTTTCGTGCAACACGCGGGTTTGGCACGGCCAAATGCGCCGCATAAAAAGCCAATCTATTATTTAAAGCTTTGCCAATTTCAAAATTATTATCTTTTATGCTATTGCCATTGGGCGCAGTTTGGCAGCGGCTTTGCGCCTTCGTACAGTCTCCAAAAGCTTGGCTAAAAATAGGATTAGAAATACCAATATCACTATGCAGCGCGCGGCTTGATTGTTCTAACACTGAAGGCGTTGACGCTTTCCAGCCAAAGCGGCCAAGCATTAATTTTTGCTCTGCAAACGACCACACTTTACTGGCTTTACCAGAAATACCATCTTTATTTTTATCATCTGGGTCGGCATTTTTAACAATGTCAGCAGCCTTAATCGCTTCAAGCAGACCAAGGCCAATCATTTGCGGCGCAAGACGCGGCGAGATACGCAAGTCTTTATGCGGCGCGCCATAGCCCCAATTTTTTATCTGATAGTCAGGCTTTCGCAAGGTGATAACTTCGCCGCCTTCTAAGGCTAGTTTCACAGGCTGATAAGAAATATAAACATCACCCTCTTTAGCATGGCCTTGCACAGCTCTATTTTGCAACTGGCTGCCATAAATAGGATCGGGGATATGATCCCAATACTGTTTAGCCTGTGCCTTCAAATGTTCCTTAGTCGTTGCAGGAATAGAAAGCTGTAAAAATAAAGACTGAGAAATACGATCTTTTTCAGTCGGGCGACCGCGGCAATTTTTGGGGTGGCAACTCAGGCAAGAACGGGCATTA
>JAUTBZ010177654.1:10216-23241 GCA_032361785.1 Lepetodrilus galriftensis | reverse complement strand
GTATCAGACTTTATTAGGATCTATTAATGTACAACATAGTAGCGATATATTTGCTTATGTCTACATGATTGCGACAATATTGTAATGCAGCATAGTGTGTACTATATGTTAACCTTGCTCATTATGTAAATTTGTCAGAATATTAGATTTAAGTCATCTTCCAATTGTTTCAGATTTCCTACCAATGCATTAAAAGCATGACCGATTAAAGACCGTTTTGTTCGATCTATCCCCACATTACATTAAATTAAAATATTTTAAACCATATTTAATAGATATAATTGCTGTAGTGGCTTATACCTTCTTGGGCCAAAATGGCCGTAGTTCCAAGTCCCACGACTCCAGCTACGTTGTCGTTTTCCAGAATGATGACACCGATGTTGGAGCGGGGACCGATCGTAGCGCCCCCTCGTGGGTTGCGCAATTGTACGACAAATTTCTCGCTATCCTCAGGGATGGAATCATCCAATATTGTAACTGTCACCACTGAAACAGATGTCACAAGCATTGAAATTCATATTTTCTTTTTTTTTATAAAAATATATTGTTTTATTTTTTTTACTTATACACAAAAAGAAATAAACATGTGAAATAGATGCAATACAAATATTTAAAATAATTGATAGAAATTTCTTCTGACCTCGCCGACTCTGTCCCGCAGTAAATACAAGAGTGGCGCCATCTGCAATGAAGTCCGCCTGGTACGTAGCAGTCGGGTTTGGACCAACGAACCAATCCACAGACACCTCTCCTATAGTTCCACCTGGGTCAGTAGATAAACTTGTGCAATACTTTACATTGTGATATCATTCCAAAAATATTATATGTATAACAATACATAATAAGTTATTTTATTTTATTTTCTCAATAAAGTAGTGAGATTTAATAAAATTCCAAGAAAGTTTTAGAAATGGTCATAGGAATAAGAATGAATATTAGACTACTCATCACAGCCAAAATATAGTAAATGGAATCAGAAGTTGTGCAACATGTATACAAGTAATATGAAATGGTGAGACAATCAAGATATAGAATTACGATTCTTTAATGGCACTTGCAAAAATCTTCCAACTATCTAGATGTAACCGGGTCATGCCGATCCTATTATTCAAAGCTGAGTTGCTAGATTATGAGAACCAATGCTGTACTGGCTGGCCGAGACCAGTAGGAGCATCTCATATCACACCAGCATACATAGCCTACATTGAATGAAAGCTTGGGTTGTATACTCCCCAGGGAGTTGAGAAGAAATTGAGCGCACACAGATCCACTGACCGGGGTAATAATGTAGCGCCATGATCATGTGTACGACATAGAATAGGTGCCGTATAAATATACATATTATTATTATTATTATTATTATTATAGACAATGAATCTTCACCTGTACGCTCCACTATCAGATCCACGGCCAGTCTACTGCTCTCCAGAACCCGGACTTCCTCCGTGGTGGCATTCGGGCTGTTGCTGTAGATCTTGAACAAGCCGTTGGCTGCGTCGTTGGCCGGGATCACGATGGTTGCGGTTCTCATGTTTCCCACCGTGGGACGTTGAGACGTCTGCGATGCGGGGTCATCCACGGCGACACGGAGCAGCGACACCTGAAACTTCTCCTCCAACTCAGGAGAGTTGTCGTCCAAGATGGTGACAGGAAGTTGGACAGATGTGACCTTGTCCTCGATGACAATGGAGGCCTCTCCTACCGCCATGTAGTCAGATCCTGGACTTGCTCGGTAGTCCTGTAGTTCAGATACCTGGTGGAAAAAAATAAAACATATTTGTAAAATAACCATGCCGATCCTGGTATTGAAACCGGAGTTGCGGGCCCACTGCTCTACTGACTGATAAAGGGGTAGCCCCAATAACTGAAACCAGTAGGAGCATCATATACAGAGATATACCTAACCAGGCAATAGAATGTTATTATCAGAAGACAAAATATTTCGTAGGAAATTATATCCAAGTGTTACAGGAGATTAAATTGAATGCATTCTTGTTTATTTCACATTTTCAAATACTAGAAACATTTTGAGAAAATAATTACTAGACCCCATATGTTAGAGATCTGTGCCTGTGTTCATGTCATTGGAAGCGTTATTGCTCCTCCCTTTCCAATAAATACCTTGGTAGCGTTTTTGGTGTAGTGTTTGGACAGAGTGTCGGGGAACAAAGTGTTGGTGGTACTAGTATACCATGCCTAGACAGGATAAATACCTTGGTAGTGTTCTTGGTGTAGTGTTTGGACAGAGTGTCGGGGAACAAAGTGTTGGTGGTACTAGTATACCATGCCGAGACAGGGTAAATACCTTGGTAGTGTTCTTGGTGTAGTGTTTGGACAGATTGTCGGGGAACAGAGAGTTGGTGGTACTTGAATACCACATACAGACAGGTTTTTTATTCTCTGTGCGGAACATGTATGCTTGACATCCCTCTCCAATCTCGAGACAAATAGACGCACAAGTCTGTGGAAATAAAACATCAGCGTTACTTTACATCAGTCCAGATCCAGCAAAATTGTACCATTAACCCTCTCCCTGCTGGATTAGGCACAGACAGAGCTACAAGAATTCTGGAATAGGGGCCAGGTTCATATTCCACAAACCGACCACAGCGGTGACCAAGAGTGATATCTCGCAATAACTGTATAGAGGTATACATCAAGGTTAGAGGTGTGGTCTTTATTTGAATCGATGGACACAGAATTTACTTAATGTTAACGGATCAGCAGATGGACTCGCAGATTTTACTTACTGTCAACGGATCAGAAGTTCCTGTGACATTGGCGTTGATTCCTTGATCCAGTCTGCGCCCTTCCTTGCCCGTGTCAAAGAAACTGGATATCGGCATCTTCTTTTCCGCTGCCAGAATGGGAAGTGGCACTGCATTGGTGGTGTAGTATACTCGTAGTCGGGCGTAGGTTCCGCCCCTGACAACAGAATAGTCAGCATCAGGGATACTCCTCAGAGACAATATCCAGCATTTCTCATTGAAGTAAATATCATTGGAGTATGAAGTTTTGGACGATATACATTATTTCTCATTAACACACGATAAGAAAGTAATATTGGACATAGGAGGAAGACTCCACTGTCTCTTGTCTACGGTACTCACAGTCTCTGAAGTGGGATAAACTTTGGCTGATTGCCCGGAGTTTCGGCCAGAGAGAAGGATGTTGATGGAAACTGAACCATGCCGTGAGGATTGTCATTGGGCGCGATCGTCAGTATGAATACGTTCTTGTCTGTGATCCGACCTCCGTCAGTGGCAGTCATCAGTTTGATGACGATATTCTTGAAAGAAACACGGAGAACTTTATCATGACATCAGTGTCATGCTATTCTTAAATGACATATATGTCTTGATAATTATTTAAAAATTGAATTTTCTGATGACATCAAAGTTGGTATTTCTAAAATAATATTAAATATTAATTATAAAAAAAATATGAATTTTCTGATGACATCAGTGCTGGCATTTTGATAATGACACTAGGTATTGATAATGATGAAAGAGATTGTTCAGACAATGTTAAAGTGATGGGATTATAAATAAGGAACATTTATGTCTTGATAATGATTAAAATTAGAATTTTCTAATGACATCAATGGTGGTATTCCTATTTACAATAATGAATGTCTTTTTAAATTAAAAAAAAAGAATGAATGAATGAATGAATGAACGAACGAATTAGTGCTTTACATTGCAATGGGAATATCTCACAAAATTTAAATTAATGCCTTAGATGTCATTTTAAAAGAATGAATGAATGAACGAATTAGTCTTTTATGTCGCAGTGGAAATATCTCACCCATACGCGACAACATAATGGTTTTTATTATGTATCATTCCATTGTTTACACATCGATACAGCTGTAAACTGGCACATCTGCAAATTGAATCTACTCCAGCAAACGACATCTCCATCTCTCACCTCTTGCCCCTCAGGAATGTCATCAGGTAGGATCCTCAGCTGAATCCGCAAGCTTCCCTCGTTGGTGACGAAGCGCAGACTTCCCGACGCTGGTGAAATGTCTGTTGTGGCTGGTTCACCTGATAAAAAGTAGTTCCACTTTTAAATTCCTTCAGTGTCTAACGAAAGCGTTGCAGAAGACTCGGGATGTTCTTAAAAAGCATTATTTACAATCAGGCCCAAAAATTACAAAACATTTTTTGAGTACAAACTCATGCTCAACTCAAGGTTTTGTTCACAAATCTCAAAATAAAATTTGAGCTCGAGTATTAAATCATTCTAATGAATCGAGAGTAACTTCCTAGCCAATGTTATTTTATGAATACGCGTAACTGACCATTGAGAGTGGCCTCCCAGTAGACGGTGACCACGCCAGAGTTTCCGCCGGATCTGACCACGGTGACGTTGACTCTGTTGGTCTGCCCGTTCTTGGGTTCATTGACTTCCAGGCTTCCCCGACTGAACGCTGTACGTGAAAATAATCACAATCCATAACTTGTATATCGCAGTGGTCTAGAGGTAGGGAGTCTGCCTCATAACCTGCAGGTCCTGGGTTTGAGCCTAGCGCATGTCATCGTGTATCACTCTTGAGCAAAGTGCTTAGATCTAGGTAGTGCTCCTTTCTAGCTGTTATGTCTGTACTTTATGTCCGCAGTTACAAAAGATCAACACCACACAGTGTAACTGTGCATGTCACGGACAGAAAGTACAAACAGAACAGCTAGAACAGTGTAACTGCACATGTCTCCGACAGAAAGTACAGACAGAACAGCGATAAAGGAGCAATACCCTACTCTTCTCCAGTCCACCCAGCTGTGAATGGGTACCCAGTAGGATGAGAAGGAATTGTGCATCTTAACATCTTAACATTCAAGCAGCTTGGGTTGGGTTATATACTCCACAGGGAGTTGAGAATGTGAAATGCGTGCACACTGAATCATTGGTATTGATGTAGTTATTATATGATTAATAAAAACAACTTACCAAAGGCTCCGTTAGGATCGTCGGAGGGCAGAATGTTGATGACAGCGCTATTGACGTCTCCGAGCGAGGCGCCACCAATCACTGGATTCAGTAGTTCCACAAGAAACCTCTCCTGAAACTCGGGAACTCTGTCGTTGATGATCTGGACCGGCACTCGCTTCTTGTTCACGCCTTCGCTCAGGATTATCTCCCTTGCCGTGGAGACGTAGTCCAGATTGTTCACAGCCTCCTTGTCCACTGTTCGGAATTTTACCGTCACCTGATGTTGATAAAATAATTGAATGTAGTATAATCTCATAGGAGATTAATTGAATGGCTGAATAAACAGTAAAGACATATTGTGTATTGTTTATAGAATTTAATTGTACAGACAAGTACAGACAGTGCTCTTTGGAGCATCTCTGGTTGCCTTCAGCATGGAGAGGGTTACCAAAGAATCCCAACCATCTGTGCCTACCTCTCCAAATGAGCCTCCGCTCCGGACAACAAACAGATCCAGGTTCACAGTGTCTTCAGCGACGCTCAGAGAAGACTTGGACAACTGAACGATTCCGTTGGCCTTGTCATTGACACCGATGATTATCTGAGCATAGCTCTGTGACTTTGAGCCTAGTCGAGGGGAATTAGGAACTGAAATGAAAGTGAGATTTACCAGGGATTATCAATAAAGATCCACAAATGTTTTGGGGATCATTTCAGAAAAACAACCATTGTCATTAAAAGAATGTGAACCAAGGATGATACCTGCATCTTATACCACCAGGCTACACTATCATGAGCTATTCTACAAGCAAATGGTCATACTAGCTTTGTTTGAAGGAAAGTATTTCTTGACTACTCACTGCTTCTTTCCTGAGCTTTCTGTACCAGAGCGGCCTGCGTCAGCTGAACAAAGATGCTCTCATCCAACTCCGGAAGCAGGTCGTCCAGGATCTTGACTTCAAACGATGCATACTCCTGATTGGGGAGGAACCTGACTGTGCCCTGGACCGGGATGAAGTCTGCGTAGTCCGCTCTCCTCAGAGTGCCGGGGAGGTAGTTGTATGTGATGTTAGGAGCTAGAGTGGCGTAGCTGACGTCGACGGTCCCGAACTGGCCGTACAGCCGCTGTATGGTGATTGATACACCTGCAGTATAAACCGCATTTGATGATGTGGTACCTTATTGACCGAAAAGACACATTGAGCAGGCGCTTATACAGAAGAAAGTGTATGGGGCAAATATACTCGAATACAAGCCCTCGCATAATTTCTACCATAGAATCTTTAGAACGAGGAAGCCTCTGGAACCAGTATGTGTCAGATTTATTGTCAGAAATACGTAACTGGAGTGAGATATTGACGTTGTACCTGTGTTTGTCTCCTTTACTTTGACTGGTCGGAGAGTGCTAGCGATGGTGAACATTCCGTATGGATCATCATTGGCCAGAATTGTCACAGTTGACGTTCTTCTGGTGTTGTCTCCAAGGTCACCCTAGACACAAAAACATTTTACATCATCTGACAACATGAAATTAATAAGAAAAATGTTTACCATTCAAAAAAAGCATTCTAGGCACAGTAAGTATCGTAAAGAAGTACGGCAAACCTAGCCGACTTGGACAAAAGAAATGCCACTTTTATTTGACACGACTTCTCACCTCTGTTGATGCTGTGATGACAATTCTGATCTGTTCGTCGAGTTCTGGTTCTGTGTCGCCACGGATACGGATCTCTGCCTGAGCAGACGTCTGGCCGGCCTTGAAGCTGACCTTCCCGCTCTTCTGCATGAGGTCATTGTTGTTGTCATCCGACGCCTGCCATGTGACCTCAGCAACACCGTAGGCGCCACCGAGTCTCACGATCTGAAGAATGAACATGTGATGACCATGTCAGACAGAAAAACTGTGATGACCATGTAGGAGAAAAAGGCCCAAACATTTTATGACAATTTCAGAAATAAAATAGCCTGAATGTGATGACAATTTCAGAAAAAAATGCCTGAGGAAATGTCTGAACATGTGATGACCATTTCAGAGAAAAATCCTGAACAGGTTATGGACATTTCAGAGAAAATGTCTAAAAATGTGATGACTATTTTAGAGAAAAAAATAGAGAAAATTCCCATGTTGGTTGGGAAGGCATCATTGTTAGGGAGAAATCATTGAACAGCCAAGATTTTAAGCAAAGTTTATAGTACCTCTCCTACTTGTTCCAAAACCTACATGTTAGAGGGGTTTAAAAATAGAATTTCTTACCAAAGATGAATAACTCTTTGTATCTAGGATAATGTGAAGGAATGAGATTGGTACAGTCCTCAGTTATATATGTCTGTAACAGAGGATCACACCGATCCTGGGATTCGAACCTGAGTTGCTGGATTGTGAGTCCAATGCTCTACCAAACTAGCTGAGACCAATAGGAGTATATTATATCACACCTGGCTACATATGCAACAATGAGTGAATAGAGATGATAACAACACCTACGACTTACATTTAGATTGGCCGAGGTGTATCCCACATCGCCTGTCTCACTGGCCTGGATAGAGACAGAATTCTCATCAAACTGGTAGATTCCGTAGGCGCCGTCCGATGCCACTATCACCACAAGTACCGAGGACCCGGTTCCCACACTGGCACCACCCACAGGGTTCACCAGCTGCACCGTGAATAACTTGTCCGGTTCTGGGATATTGTTGTCGATCAGCGTGATGTTAATAAACCCGTATCTTTGACCATCGGCTAGAACAAGTTGTGATGCTGCCCCCTGGAAATGATAGGTGGGATAATGTTAGAGCCTAGACACAGATAATGTTAGAAGACATGGATAATGGTAGAGCCTAGAGCCTAGAGCCTAGATTGTACATCCATCCTATGTAATGATAGCAGTCATGAAGTTACCATAATTTGTAGTAACGCTCTTGGTGTTCATCCGAACAATTCCCTGCTAGTAAAATCATGTTCACAATACATCATTGGAAACACTGTGTAGAATATTATGCTTAAATATTTCATTTCTCAAGGAGGCTATTGCAATACAGTGTTAATACTGAAATAATAAATTAAATCAAGCATTAGCGATACAATGAAAATCTCACATGGAAATTATGCATTTATGATTCTGAATATTATTATAATATATGTGTACTACATAATTCTAGTGTGCCTTTCTTATGATTAAAAGTGATGACTACAACTTTGTATAATATCAAAGATATATGAACATCTATTTCAGAAAATGTAACTTGATCTTGGGATAGGGTCACAGTCAAGTAAATGAATTCTATTCTGCTTAATTTGAATGGTTAAACGAAGCTAAAATAATTACTATCATCTACATTTTACCCATCCATTTATAAATAATAAAATAAAATCCTTTATTGTAATAACAATTAAGTAATAAAATAGTAAAATCCTTTATTGTAAAAGATGTAGAAATAAATCAATTTTAATTGCTGAAAGCAGGTCTAAACCCCAATTCCAAAAATAAAATAAAAAAACAAAAATAAAATGCAAAAGAAAACCCATGTTCCAAGTAACCTGTAATAAATTCCCACTTCAATAGAACTAGAATTAATGTAGAAAAGGGAATTCAAAGATTTCTACGTTTTCCCAATGAATTACAATCACTGATCTAATTAAAGTTTAGCATTACCTCCACCAGAAAATAAAACATAAAAATACTAATTTATTTTTGACATATTTATGAAGATATTTTGCATGACATTATCATATATTACTCTATATTGGAGAAAGTGAGCAATTTGTTACTTAATGTCACAGCTGGAATCTTTTACTCATACACAATGACACATGGTATTGGAAAAAAGCATGTAGCAATATACTAGGGTATTTATAAGCAATGGCAGAGGTCCCACAGTACACTGAAAGCAAGGAGGGATTAATAATAAAACATCCTGTCACCTATGACGGAGGATAACACAAATTCTCTGCAATACTTACTCTTGAACCCTGTTTTTAAAAGTCACAAACTATTATATTAATACCAGTATGTTTAATGCATGATGTTAATAGCGAATATAATACCTGAAGTGTCAGAAATGGCTAATGCCATCAAAATAGCATAAAGATATCATTAATATGCACCATACACATGAAGTCAGCATAATCACAATCAGACCCCATTCAGATCATTTCAGGATTTTTTTCAAGCTAAAAGGAAATAATAAAAACTAATCGATAATGAACGAATATAATGAAAAACTAATTGATTAAAAAAAAAGAAGTAATAATGAAAACAGAAAGTTTTGATGAATTATCAATAAAAATGTAATCTATGAGGCCCGCACGATCTTTTTGTCATTAATACTTTGTATCACAAATCGAATCAATATTCAGCATTCTGTATAGAAAATTCACAAAGGCCTACAGTTGAATGTGAAACTTTGAAGTGACTGAAATCCGTCTAACGTATGCGGGTTGGCGTTCCAATCCTCCGTCAGTGTGTACGAACAACAAGAAACAAGGTGCACTTTGTGTGGCAATGTCGTCGGCCGTACAAAGCCATCAATGCGAGGTACCTGTCCTGGTCATAAACCCCCATTTGGATTATCAATGAAAGCCAGCTTATATATAAATTTGCACCACTTCTGTGCTCAACATGGGCAAGACGGGTTGAAGGGGTTGATACTCTGGGTGGCGGATAGTCGTGTTGGAAGAATCGTTCGTACCACAAAAGGTTGTTTATTATATTATTTTGATACCTGTTGTTTATCGACGACATGCATGAAGGAGGGAGTGGATAGTGTTCTGTTTATCTACTTCAGAAAGTCAAGACGTGATATACCGTGTGTTATACAGTGTGTGTTATAAACAGTGTGTGTAATACATTGTGATTCTTTGTTGTATATCAGTGTGATAAATCAATCCAGAATGTTATCACATGGAGAGATCTGACAAAATTGTAAATGTTGCATATTTGATCCAACAGTGAGTGAAATATGTGAAAGTATGTCAGGGTAACATACCATTCACTCCTTAAAAATGTCTTCTCATGTGCAAGCTGTGTGTTTACTATATGGATTAATGTGTTTGTGTCTCGTAACAAGTACAGATTTCAAAAAGCACACAAATGCATACACGCAAACCGACTCATGTGACATAAGCATCCAAGGATGTGAATACAATGTGAAAATCTCCCCGAAGAATCCGACATGCGAATCACAGAATATTTTCACGAAATATCGAAAGAAGAGAACATTGACCGAGGAAAACGATTCCGATAAGCAGTTGTCTCCCGTGACCAAGGAGGACTTGAAGACGATCAACAAGAAAGTGACGCGGGCGTTGGAGAAGCTATCGGTGCGGGTGCTGCGCTGGTGGCGGAAGCTGGACAGGAAAGTCAGTCAGCTGGCGCTCAACAATCGCGGCACCAGGTCGCAGTCCGTGCGGCTCAACCACCAGTGTCCGGACGGCTTCATCGGCGTGGAGAACTGGCCGTCCTGCTACCTGATGTCGCACTTCAACACGTCCTGGTACGACGCCAAGGACTACTGCAGCGCCTTCGAGAGCGATCTCATTGCCATGGGAACGGTTCGGGAACACTTTCTGCTGACTTTTCTCATCAAGAATAATCCAGGTGAGAAAGTTTGTTAATCCAGGTGAGAAAGTTTATTTATCCAGGTGAGAAAGTTTATTAATCCAGGTGAGAAAGTTTATTAATCCAGGTGAGAAAGTTTATTTATCCAGGTGAGAAAGTTTATTTATCCAGGTGAGAAAGTTTATTAATCCAGGTGAGAAAGTTTATTTATCAAGGTGAGAAAGTTTATTAAAAAGTTTATTAATTCAGGTGAGAAGGTTTATTACTCCAGGTGTTACAGGCAACTCTTGAGGCATCCAGCAAGGTTAATAGATGTGGGATGCTCTTGTCAATAAATGTAATCTACTGTTATGTATTACCAGTATGTGACTGACTTGTAAATATATACTACATCCCGAGTCAGGGGGAAAACTAACCCTATCTACTAAGTACAGACGTACTGACTGTAGTGTATGCTATGCATCACCTCATACATGACACAACCTCAGAACTGCTTAGTGCACAGATAACTCCACCAATAAAAGCAGCTTGCCACACATTTACAGAAATATACTGGTATTTAGTATTAGAGTCACACAATCATGTTTTTTTAATGAAATGTCCAGTGTTTACATTGAGTTTATAGTAGGTTGTGTAAACAAAACAAATGTTGGACACTTCAGTTCCCATTAATGGCAGTTATATTTTCTGGACAATAATTTTTTATAAAATAGCAATACACCCCAGCAGCCATATAACAAATTATGATCTGAGAAACAAAAGTATTTGTTAATGAATGAAACATATTTTATAGGTACCAGGTATGTGCAAATTGAAAGTCTTCAAGAATGGTAATTTTCTGGCAAATGTTCATTGTCTAAACAGAAATTTTCCAAATTCTTCAAGGCTGCCAACTTCTCCAATAATACCAGGATCAACAGAGATCTGACTTATTTTGTCTTCAGCTATCTCTGAAGGACCTTTGAGCAGTTTAAAACTGGATTTGGGTGTATACAAGTGTATATTACTATTATTATTACTATTATTATTATTATTATTATTATTATTATTATTATTATTATTATTATTAATTCCATTATTACTACTATTATTATTATTATTAATGTTTTATTATATGATAATTAATTCTATTATTATTATTATTATTATTATTATTACTACTACTACTGTAAATCATGAAATTAATGCGAGCATAATATTAAAGCGAAAAATGCGTATTGTCACATTTAATTGCTGCACGTTAAAGGTAAGACTTGGAGGAAAACATGTATGGAGAAATGGCATTTCACATTTTATTGGTGTCGCATTTATGTCTAAAATCTAGAGGTCGCATTAAATTAGTGACGCATTAATTTCATGATTTACAGTATTATTATTAATTCTATTATTATTATTATTATTATTACTATTACTATCATTATTAATATCAATCTGTGTTTGCTCTGCGGCCAGCTATCCAGGACGCGGTGGGCTGGTGGACGAGTGGCAGTTTCCTGGGCAGCACCCGGCAGTGGATGTGGACGTCGCAGTTCTTCACCAAACCCTTCACCTACATCAAGTGGGCGGATGGCGAACCCAACGAGGAGGGCTCCCAGTGCATGCTCCTCCGCCGCGATCACAACCACCAGTGGAACGACGACATTTGCACGCAGAAATACAACTTCATCTGCGAAGTGGGCATCCAGATCATTTAAAGGGTTACCCCCCCCTCCCAATACCAAGATCTGTGGTAGATCGGTAGGGTTAATCCCAGACAAGACCCACAAACAAGGAGTTTGAAACATTAATTTTGAGGCGGTATATTTGCTCTGCCGACAAAGCATCAGCCGTCACAGGACTGGAGAGACATATTGTCTGTACCGGTACACCTGTACTCAAATGTTACTTTGTTAGAGCAACAGGACCCCAGTAAGTTTTAATATGTATTTTGACGGACAGAAATTAATTAATTAACTCATGCAGGTAGAAAAATATTCCATTAGATGTATTTTAATAAAGTAGTGAAAACACCATCTGTTCTTTGTTCATATATGAAACTGATTCCTGCTCACCATCCGTTCTCACTATAACACCTGGCCCCAATTTCTCAAAACAAATTTGAGTTTGAGATTTGGCTCATATTTCTCCCACAGACTCAATGCTGTTACGAGTCTGGGTTTGAGTTGTTTCTCAAGTTACAGCACTGAGTCAAAGAAAGAAATCTCAGCTGAGCAAAATCTGAAACTCAAGTTTGTTATGAGAAATCTGGTCATGATGAACTGCTAACACTGACTGAAAAAGAAAACATCTGGAACTATCCATTGAAACACACCTCTCTGCATAGACTAGTAAATAGAATAATTTGGATCATGAGAATATAGTAACTCAAGAACCATGTAATTCCACTGTTCAAATAAATATTGATTGTCTGTCATAGACTACTACTGATCAGGGCATATTGTTTCTCGAAGCTCGCATATCTACTAGGAAACCTAGGTACAACAAGGTCTGCGGTACAACAAGGTCTGCGGTACTCACCACAAAGTCTGGCGG
>JAUTBZ010177654.1:0-10206 GCA_032361785.1 Lepetodrilus galriftensis | reverse complement strand
TCGCATATCTACTAGGAAACCATAAGGACTCTCGCTAGCCATCGCCAATACATGGGGATCGTGCACTTATGAGAGCGCTAAGGGTCTCAAAGTGGATATTAGACCTTCAAGAAACAATACCTAGGACTACCTTGGTAGCAACAAGGTCTGCGGTACTCAAGGTCTGCGGTACAACAAGGTCTGCGGTACTCAAGGTCTGCGGTACTCAAGGTCTGCAGTACTCAAGGTCTGCGGTACTCACCACAAAGTCTGGCGGGTTCTTGCCCTCACTCCTAGCGCTGCCGTCGGTTGTCCGCCACTCCACAGACACCTGACCAATCAGACCCTGCGCTCTGACCACCAGTAGTGACGCCACGTTGTTCTCCTCTCGCACGGTTACCTGGGTGACAGACAAACACAGTTACTATGGTAACAGACACATAGATACCTTGGTAAGATATAAACAGCTACCTTGGTAACTGTTGAAGTTACTTTGGCAACAGATGAACACAGTTACCTTGGTAACAGACAAAACAGTTACCTTGGTACCTGATCAACAGTCACCTTGGTAACAGATAATATAAATGGCTAAAAATATCAATTTATCAAACTGTGAATCCATCCTTATCAAGCAAACACACAATGTTATATAACATTATTACAACATTGTAATAATATAGAAACATTGACACAATATTGTAATAATGTTATATTGCCAGGTATGTACATGTGACAGACAATGAAACTTGCAAAACCTGTAACACATAGTATTGCTGTAAACCTGTGAGCACTGGATGGTACTGACAAACCAAGGATGACCAGCTCTAAACTAGAACAGAGAACGCATCCAATTACAAATGAACTGGACAAGTAACTACCATGACCATTGATTGTAAGTCCAGGAGATGGGGGTTCGAACTCAGGACATTTAGCTCAAAAGTCTGACAATCTACCACCCACTACACCAGAATGAGTCGCCCATTTTGATTGGCTGAGAGGAAGATTGAGTCACTCACCCTGATTGGTCCTGTAGCGGGTTTTATCATAGGGTCAGAGGGCAGTGGAGGAACAGAGGACTTGGTAAACTGTAGCATGCCATGCGGGAAGTCTGTGTCGGCGATGATCAGAGGTGATGAGCTGGTCGCAACGTCAATACTAGCCCCGCTCTGATTGGTCGAACCAATAATGCCATCGTCAGATATTGCCGATTTTAAAAGGACCCTAAATATCTCAGTCTGCTCTGGTATATCTTCATCCTTGATTTGAAACTCAAGTGTCTGGAATGAAAATACAGAAAATATTATTTAATATGAAAAGCTAATATTGCTTGAAAACTTGAAATGGTGAAATGTCGAGATATAAATATTGAAGATTTATTGAACATCTGAAAAAAAGTAAAAGATAAGACATAATATGATCTTAATGGTCTTGACTATAGTGGTTACACTTTTAGCTAAATAAGTAGTGTTGGACTCACGATCCATGTAACTTGGATTTGAATTGGAGGATTTAGTAATTTAGACAACCTTTTTCCAATCCTTTTTTTATTGAATCAAATTATTATTATTTTTGTTCAAAAGCCAGGATTGGGATTGTCCCGTTACAATGGTGCCCGACTTGGGTAAATACACTCACCTTCTCCCTTTCTCCAGGCCCAAAGATCAGGGCACCGGTGGGCTGTACAAAATCATCCACGGCCAGAACAAACCCCTTCTGCGTGACCTGTTGTATCGCCCAGATGACCGTGACCTTTCGGTTGTCGCCACGGGTACGACCTACGACACAGCGGATCATGGCGTCTTCCTGGGAGGTGCGGCTTGGCTGACAGGCTTGCTTGAAGCCGAACAGGCCATTGGAGTTGTCGCTCTTCAGAACTGTACAGGGCAAAGCAGCTCATTCATAAACAGTGTGTGCATATTTAAAAACTATATAATTATTGGATAACAGTTTAAAATCAGAATCATGGTATCATTTCAGGGTATCATTTCTCAAAGCTCTCAGATCTACTACAAGACCATAAGGACTGTCGTAGTGATCTCTAATACATGGGAATCATGTGCTTATGAGCGCAATAATCACATAGAGGATACGTCATACGAGTGCTTCGAGAAACGATACCCAGATACCTAAGATCAGAGGGTCTGCAAAAATTGCATTTCAGAAGTGTGGTTTGAAGACAGGAGGCGAGTTCTCACCTGTGAGTGTAGCGATGGCCTGCTTGTCGGACACGGACGCGCCTCCATTGGCCGAGGCGAGCGCCACAGAGAACACCTCGTTGCCCTCCTCCTCGATGTCCTGTATAGACTGGATGGAGAACGTCCCCTGGCGCAGTCCTGGCTGATACGTCAAGATGCCCGATGTCGGCACGATGTCCTTTTTGGCGGGATTCTCGAAAATCTCAGATACCTCACTGGAATAATAAAAATATGTTTCTTTTTATCGCCATGAATCACAAATAATATTTCTTTCATGCCATACATTTAATCTGCGTGATCCTAAGATATGTAGGTTAAATTATTGAAAATACTAAATTATTAGGTCATCATAATTGTAAGAAGTAGATATATATGAGGTACTCGAGAACCATGACACTTCTGGGATTCAAACCAGAGTTGCTGGATTGTGAGTCCGATGATCTAATGACTGAGTAAAAGTGGCAACGCCTCTTATCTGGCTGAGACCAGTAGGAGCATCATATCACACCTGTCTACATATGGATCAATGATGTACTCACTCTTTGACGAGACTCCTGAGGAAGACTCGGACGTCCTGCATGTATCCCTGGAACCTCTCCTCACCCGGCGGCCGCGCCCCGACTAGCAGCGCTCCTTCCTTGTCTGTCCAGACTGGCGAGATCAGCGCCCTGAATACAAGTCAGTCATTGTCACCTTTGACCCCTCATTATATAACATCACAAACAATTACCATCTCAAGACTTGAAGAGAGCCAATACAGGAAAGAATAAGGTGGTGTTCTATTGACAGTTTTGGACGCACATTCAGTGCTGCTCCTTTCTAGCTGTTCTGTCTATACTTTCTGTCCGACGCATTCATAGTTACCAAGGATCAACACTGCACAGTGTAACTGCACATGCGTCGGACAGAAAGTACAGACAGAACAGTTAGAAAGAAGCAGCCCCCTGTCCAGAATGTGCATCCAAGACTGTCAATGGAACACCACCATGCTAACTGATGGACCAAGGGAGATAACTGCTGGATGGGATGTGATCTCAGGCCTGTTCTGTAGGTGTGTCTAATGTTGCAGGAGTATGCTGAGGTAAAACTAGACTGGCCTGTAGAGTACAGCACAGAGAAAGTCCTCCCTCTGTTAACGTTGTGGGATATGAACGCCATCGTCCGTAACATTCAACGTGATGGCAGTTCGTACTTGAAGCCAAACAGGTGATGCTTTTGTAATTTCATTAACATAAATTTCAAGTTTTTACTTTATTATTGTCACATATGTGACAATGTAATATAATGTAAAACAATAACTCATTCACTTTTATTATAGATGATAAAATGTGGCTGGAAATGACATCGAAAAAGCTGAAGAATCATTACAGTCTGTTGAAGCATTCATAAAATGATTAGTACCTTGTTTAGTCTGAGATGATTATTTCATGAAATTTAATAGAATTTGTAGATTATTTTATTAAATTAAATAGCCTAACTTTATATACATATGCAATTCTGTATGTAAATGTATCCATGCTGTGTGTTTTTCTGTAGGATCGTCAAGTGCCGCATTCGTCATTCAGTGCCTGTTTACGAGGTTGAGTGGAACAAAACAGGTATGTTGTGACTTACCAGTATTCAACTATAAATGCTACAATGTTATCCATAATAGGACGTTTTCGATTATCAAATGGGAAATAACCAAAGGTCTGATCGAAAGTAACCAAACGTCTTGGGAGGAACATTTAAAAAAAAAAGAAGTGTATCTGCTACCTTTCTGCTAAAAGCTGATTTCCTAGATCACTTCGAGATCTATATAAAGCATTCTCATACAATATCATGTAATAAATATTGCAATTTATCGATTATGTATATTTATAAATTTACTGAAATTGTAGGCAAATGTATAAATTTATTCTCTCGACAGAGGACGATATGAAGACAATTTCCGAGTTCTACGTCACGTTGGAAGAGCAGAGTTTGTTTCGTCGCGCATTCCCCGATCTTGTTGACCGACTGGAGACTGAATCGGCCGCCAAAAAGGAGAAAACAAAGCCAGGTCAGATACGAGTCCGAAGCTCCCGTAAAATATCATAACTGCCAGCTGAGTAATTTTTGTAAATTCTAAATTTGAGAATAAAATAGTCCAAATATATTTTTGGAAGATATTAAATTAATATTATTCCAATTATGATATAATATTATATTGAGGTTGTGCATTTCATGTATTTCTATTATATCTTCTGGTATCTGTTAATTCCGTATTTATCTAGTGTATTAAATAAATAGAGGATCTAACATGAATGGTCATTTAATACTGAATTTATTAAACGAGTTGGTAAAACTGATATTGTGCGAGTCTTTGCCGAGCACAATATCATTTACTGACGAGTATCCAAGTATTCAAAGAAATAACATTCTAATTATATCTTTTTAATGTTTTTATCACATCCTGAGAAATACTCGTCGCAAATGGGTGCAAGATTCCTGCAGCGACGTTAAACTCCATATTCACTCACTCACTGAGAAATGTCTCCCTATTTCAGGTTCAAGGAAACCAAGGAAGATTCAGCCGCACAAGGAATGTTTAGACGCAGAGTTGCTCAGCCAGATGACGTCACTAGACCTGGGAGATGATACGCCAATACGCTCCTCAGAAGATCAACACTGCTACGTAACCATAACACCTGAAGTCCTAAATCATTCAAAACCCCAAAGAAAAGCAATCCTGCCGATTATTTCCTCCCGTTCTGAAGGTTCTGAGTCATGTGACAGCAAATTAGAATTATGCGATCGACAGGATGCCAAATTCAGAGGAAAACCTGATAAAATTGTAAAAGTGAGAAAATCGTCGAAAATTGTTATGGATCAGGAGGACTTGCCAGTCGGGACAATCAAGCGAGAAATTGATGATTTTACCATTCCAGATTCATTCGGAATGAATGGAAGGTCCACTGTAGAAGATGATTTCACTGGTGAGGCGAGTTCTGATGAGGCGAGTTCCGACGAGGTCGAAGACGAGGAAAATGAAGAGGTATTCTTACCCCTTTCTCAAAGGCTTCAATTGAAGCTAGGCCAGACGTCCAAGGCGAGATGCGTGTCCGACGGGTTTGAACGTTGCTTGGCTTTGAAGCAGAACCAGAAGACGTGCAAATCTGAAACTGCTGTCGGGCTGGTGTCCAGAAAGGATACAAGATGTGACCTGCGAAATACCAGGATGGTTGAATGTGGTGATGGAATACAGAATGTCTCAGAAATCCAAGATGTTAAGCCATCAAGAGAGGAAATGATAGAGGAAGTCAAAGGAACAAAGGGAAGGACTGTGAAAACTGAAATCTGTGAACCAGGAAATCAGTTTGAATCAGGACTGAACTTGAGTTTGAACACACAAAAGTCCGTAGGGACAAAAACGGAAAACTGTGATCCAGGAAATCAATTTGAACCAGAACTGAAGAGTTGGAAGACTCAAAAGCCTGTAGAGACAACAGTGAAGAAAGAAACTGGAAGAGGAACGCGAAGATTTAAGTATGAAGTACCAATTGATGTCTCTTCCGTGGGTTATGTTCCTAAGCAGGTCAGTACAGATAGGACACATAGAGAGGACAAGGTACAACACAGACATCAAGGTACAGTGAGGACATTCAGAGAGGACATCAAGGTACACGGTCATGCTACAGATAGGACATGTGGAGGTTTGGTCAATGACACTTGTAACAACTTCTATGAAGCTGTTGATGATCCAAGGCACAATGTTCTCCCAAGCAAAGACAATATTTCATCAGCTTCTTCAAAAGACAAAATTCTCTATGAAGATGTTGATGATCCAAGGCACAATGTTCTCCCAAGCAAAGACAATATTGCATCGGCTTCTTTAAAAGGCAGAATTCTCGTTCCCAAAGAGGAATATGATGACATACCAGCTTCTGCAGGTCCACATGGATGTTTGGGAGTTAGGACTCTGGTGTCTCCACCATTAAGTGAGGGTCCTTCCTCCCCTAGTCTCCAGAAAACCACTCTAGTCTGCGACACATCTACGTTAGTCTGTGACACACTAGTCTGTGACACGCTAGTCTGTGATACATCCATGCTAGTCTGTGACACGCTAGTCTGCGACACATCCACACTAGTCTGTGACACTTCCACGCTGGTCTGCGACACATCCACGATAGTCTGTGACACCCCATCCTGCCTGGACGGCGAGACACCATCACAGCGGAGGACATCATGTCTTTCCCGCCGTCCACAGCCCACCATTGGTGCCAGTCCTGTGTGTACGACGCCATCAGCTTTCTCTGACACCGCCCAGAATGCCACCCTGCTGTTCGGCAACTTCAACATCCAGTCTTCTTTGCTGGCCTCGCCTTCCGAAGACTCTTTCAGCTGCAAGAACAGGAACCAGGAACCGCCGAACTGTCCGAACGAGGGCTTGAAGCGAGACCGACTGGACTCCATTTTGGAGAGCTTTAAGCAGGAGCCATTGGACTGCATTTTAGATAGTTTTAAACAGAAGCCATCGGACTGCATTTTAGAAAGCGTTAAACAGGAGCCATTGGACTGCACGATCGAGAGTTTTAAACAGAAGCCATCGGACTGCATTTTAGACAGTTTTAAACAGAAGCCATTGGACTGCATTTTAGAGAGCGTTAAACAGGAGCCATCAGACTGCATTGTAGAGAGCATTAAACGGGAGCCATTGGACTGCATTTTAGAGAGCTTTAAACAGGAGCCATATAATCTGGTTGTTTCAAACAACCCTTTGCTTAGCTTTATAGATGGTATACATTCAGGTGCTGAAGAGAAGGTAGACTTACAAAGTGAACCTTTTAAACAGGAACACTACATGATCGAGACCATGAAACAAGAACCACAGAATCTAGCTCTTTCAGACGATCCTTTGCTTAAGACCCTGAAACAGGAACCACATAATCTAGTCCTTTCAGACGATCCTTTGCTTAGCTTCAATGAAGCCGTGCATTCATCTGCTGAAGAGAAGCCAGACTTTCCACGTGAACTTGTGTCTACAGAACCTTTGAAGCCACCTTTGACCTCTGACCTCAAGTTGGAGGAGGACCTAGGGTCAAGTTTCTCTGCTTTGTTGCTCGATGATTGTGAACAACCAGACACTTGCAGTAAGGAGATTGCTCAATCTTCAGAGGGAAAGGGAGATGATGAAGTGGAAGTCGACATGACCAGGCTTCCAGGGAGAACAGCCCAAGACACAGGAGTCCCAAGTCCTGTGAGAATATCGCCAAAACGCCCTTCTCTCGTCAAAATGGAAAATTATAGTTTGTACAATTTGCCTGAAAGGAATAAGACTACTGTCAGTCATCTCAATAGTAACGGAGCCGGTCAATTAGTAAATTCTCAAACGTCCTTTAAATCAAAGCTGTCCATGAAAAAACCTTCCAGAAATACTTCAATAAAGACGACAGACGACAGGAAATGTACTGAGAACACTAACACAACTGGTAATCTTGCGTGTCTTGAACATGCATCTGATAGTACAGATGCCATAGACAGTGACAACAAGGATACTCTGGTAGATAACTGTTCAAAGAGTATCACGGGAAGTTCTAGAGCAACAGGAAGTGATCGTCTCGTGACGCTGGACCCAATGGATTCCAGCAGGTGTTATGACAATCCTCCCGACCTGGGTTTGATTCCGTCCAGGAACACGATGGCGCTGAGGTTTAAAAGAAGAAACAGAAAGCCTTGCCCAGACTTCTACGACGACTGTGATAGTGATTCCATTCCAGAGTTGGACGACGACGTCCATAAGGGACGTACCGGAAGTGCGAGGGGAAACCCGCCTTGTGAAGACTCTGTTGGTAGTACAAGGAAGAACACCTTCAGTCGAAACCATACTAAAGTTGAAACCGACACCGGCCTGCATCAAGACTTTACTGGTAGAATAAACTCAGCCCGTCAAGACTTTACTGGTAGCACGAACTCGGCCCGTCAAGACTTTACTGGTAGCACGAACTCGGCCTGTCTAGACTTTACTGGTAGCACAAACTCGGCCCGTCAAGACATCACTCATAGTATGAAGGACAACACGATCTGCGAGGAGTCTATTATGGAGACAAGCATGTTCGACAGCCCGGTGTCGCTGAGTGACAGACTCAAACTCCGGCTATCCGGCAACGCTAAAACTGCCCTGAGTGTGTTGACGTCCAAATCAAAGTATGGATTCAGCGTTAACGTCAAACCCCTTAAATGAGGTTGCTCTGTGCAGTTCCTTTAACCTCCTCGCAGCTGTGGGCATATCTCTGTGTCCAAAACACATGCAAAGTGGAACTATTCAGCAGGGAGAATGTTAATATAAGGTGCATTCTTGTTATGGTGCGATTTGTATGAACAACTTGAACAACAATCGAATACAAGTTTCTACATCACGACCAAACACGTCAATTTAATTGAGAACATGCATTGTTGTTCATACAAATCGCACCGTGAGAAGGCACCTTTATCCTGTAAATATGAGTCATGCTTCGATGTTGTATCGTATTACCAACCTTTTGTATTGTACATAGACAATGACCAAAATAAATAATATATATATGTACATACTATTGTTATGTAGATTTAGTGAAGACAATGATTACTTCAGTTACTGCGAAAGGCGGTTTGGTAACGCAATGGTAGAAGGTTCAAATCCCGGCATCAATGTTCGCGAAAGATACCTTTCTGACGCGATATTGATGGGATGTGCTGTCTGTAGAGTGGCAATGCAGTTATCTTCCTTGGTCTGTCAGTACCAGCCGGTGCTTGCAGATTTACTGCAATATTCAGCGCTACGGATGTTGCGGGCTTCACCCTCCCTTAATCTGACAAGCCATGATGTAAGTGAAAGAACCTTGAAAACAACTAAAGCGCAATTTAATATTATAATTTATCGTATACCATATATCAATTTAAATATCCCAATTCAATTATTATTATTTTTAAAACAAAATTATAAACACCGCATCTTATAGCTTGTGTTCACTCAGTCATCTATAAACACACATAATACATTTCAGACACTATACCCGAATGTAAGTTTCCATATACAACAGACATTTATGATTGAAATTAAATATTTATTATTTCAGACTACCAGATCATGAATGAATGTAACAAAAACAAGAAGCGACTTTTTGTATTTTATAAATATTTTGCATAAATACAGCCAATCGGACTGAATGGTTTATGTACATTAAGATTCATCCAGCCATATATGACAACACCATTTACTACAATTCAATGTAATTAATATTATTATGTGGTATCGTTACTCTTTACAGTTGTTGACTGGTACATTGTATTCCAATGGCTTGACATTGTATGACATCCTTTTTTTTTTTTTAAATAATATTTATTTGAAAACTTCCGGGATTCATGAGCAGCCATACTGTTAAGTACATGATAAAGACCTAAACGGGGCGTCGTTATATATTACCGTGCTCTTGCATAGCACCGGAAATAAACAATATTTAATTATAATAATACAAATAAATAAAATAAAATAAATAATTATCTATACAAACTGCTAATAAGATCAGTATTTACATGTGTAATTGTGCATTATATAGTCCTGTACGACTTTGTTTCTATGAACACATACATATATAATACATGATTGACATCGGTCTACATACAGTACTTGCACACCAACAATATATACATATTACATACGAGTATACATTAATTTGAATTATAAATAATTGACATTGTAGTGTATTGTCTATTGTATTGTATTGTAGTGTAGTGTAATGTAGTGGCACATGCTTAGACTACGGTGAACCTTTCTGGATACGTACAGCACTCGTACAGTTTAATAGTCTAGCCTGCGTTTCGCGAAAGGGGTGTATATTTACGTCGGACGTAAAGCAGAGAGTTCTATGCAATTTCGTACTTTTTGTACTGGTTTATTTCCGGCGTAAATATACACCACTTTCGTGAACCGCAGGCCAGGGGTCGTTCAAATACGCAGCGGCTTGCAAGCGGCTTACCAAACTAGCCACTGTCTCACGAGTCGCATGGACCGTACATGGGACAGGGGACCAGT